>VZTX01007024.1:0-19023 GCA_013400915.1 Pardalotus punctatus | reverse complement strand
AAAAAAAAAAAAAAAAAAAAAAAAAAAAATCCATCAGAAGGTAAATTTTTCAAGGAAAAGGCAGATCTTTAACCAAAAGCTTGCATGGAGACCTTCTGGCAGAAATGTCAGTTTCTGAAAAAGCATTAAATGCCTGAAACATGATAAATATTAGCCCAAAATGAAAATACAAGAGAAAGTTCCACTACACAGCTTTGATTATATAAGAGACCGGGGAGAAATGACTTTGAGGCACTTAGATGACAATTCATAGCTGAATACGTCATCTAGGGATGAAATGCTTTTATCAAATCTCAGCTTCCCTTGTGAAGATAGGCCTAATTTACTGACCTTCAAAGCACTAATTTCAATCATTATAGTTTGGGCCCATATATTTTCTATAAAGGAATTTTAAACTTTAAGAAGTTCATCATTATCACCTCTGCTTGAACAAAAAAAAACCCAACCCAAGTACAACTCACTTTTGAGCTCCACACCACTTTATTATAATTCCTTTTTTTTTTGGTAGGTCTAATTGTTTACCAGTTCAAAGCTTTAAAAATTAGCATTTAAGACTGCCACACTCCAGTCTTTGCAGATTGCAGTTCACCTAAATATTCACAATCTAACACATGGGCAGGGTAATGGCCAATTTATCACAGCTGCATGTATCACCCACAGTTTGTCAGTGATGTCCAAAATATTAAAATCCTTGGAAACTCATACTAATGTAGCAATTGCTAAAAATTAAACTGGTTTGGGGAGACACAAACACAGAGGGCAGGAATAAAAGCACCCAGAATATATTTCCTATCTAAAAAATGCAATTCTGGATCTTATCTGGCCCTGATCCCTCCTGCCTGCATTATCCTCATGCTCCACTCCTGGCTCCTCTTTCTCTCTGCTTCTTGAGATTTGTAGAACATTTAAAATTCATTCTCCTATTTCTCCCACACAAATCTTCAGAGGTATCCAATATCCAAAGAATTAAATGAAATATATTCCCATGTGCTCAGGGGTTTTGTTTTTCCTACCCCATTTGAGCCCTTTTCTCCTTTTCCAAAAATACACAGCAATCTTGGCAGAATGGGATCGGGATCAAATCCCTTGATTAAAAACAAGCATTTATTCACTTAGGTTTTGCAAAAAATGCTTGGATATTCCCATTTAAATAAGTGCTTTGTGCACATAAATTAATACATTCCCAGTTAAAATAGTTTTGCAAGTTCCACTACCCTTCTAGACATAATGTGATCTATTAAAAAGAACTATTGTTTCATCAGCAAGGCCTCTGACAGGACAGATTTGCATTGCTGGCTTTAATTTCTCCTTGGATGTTCACAGGCAACATCCCTCTTTCCAATTTTTATTCATTTTTAAGTACTTCTCCACAGTGTGTAATGCAGGAACTTGTTTTCATCAGCAAATCAAGCAGAACTGATAGAATATGCAAAAAGTAGACTAAAAGGAAAAAATTGGCATTTTTCAGTACTCCTTTAATTTCAACATCTGCACACAGGATTTCACTGCAGTGGATATTTATCTTTTCTCCCATGAACTCAGCATATCAGCATGACTGTCAGTCCCAGATTGCTCATCTAAGAACACACCACGGAGGGAACTAGTGACTATTTGTCTTTAATAACAATGAAAATTGGATCACTTGGAGCAATCTGGGATGAATTGTTCCATCCATTTGCAGGAGAGAAGCAGTAAAAAGTTATTGCTTCTTCCAAAGGGTTTCTGGTTTTCAGAATGAGGGGTCTAACACTGTCATTCAGTAAATGTGTTTTTACATTTACCCAAAAACTGATCACAGTTTTTGGAGAAAGCTGTTTCTAAGAAATGATCAGTTTCCACAGGGTGCTTTGAGCATTTGTATGCCAATCAAACAAAACAGAAGAACATAGTTTTCCAAGTATTGAAATTAGTTACTCTGCATTGAAGCTTTTAAAAATAATTTCTTATAGAGGTATTTCAAGAACAATGAGAGCTGAATTAGGATGGTGCCCATACAACCACAATTACTGAAAGAACATAATATGCATCTGCCTTAAAAATGCTAAGTGGCTATGGCATTGCTAATCAATAATACTCTTTCTTAATGAAAAACACAAGATTCCAATATAACAGTAAAACCCTCAGGAGTACAGAATTGTTCTATTATCTATCTTTTAGAGAAAGCTTTTTATCAGTGCTGCTCCATCCATTTACAGCCAGGGAAGCAAATGTGAGGGGAATTGTTCAGTGCCAGAAGGGAGCAGAGCCCTTTCTCCTCATCCACCCTGCCACACACCTGAGGCAATGCCAAGTCCAAGCAAGCATTTCTTTAAGCAGAATCTCAGCAGAAACAGGCTAATTTCACCAGTTCTCTTCTTTTAAGATATGCATATGTGCTCCATTGTATGATCTGACATTCAAAGCTGACTAAATTATACAGTGATCTTAAGATATTTTCAGTAACACTTATTTTACAGCTGGAACATGCCTGACAAGTAGCCTGCAGAAGCTTTACAGCTCAGAACTTACTGAAGTCACCAATATTTTTTGGTGTTCTCCTTTGCATCCCTGTGTAACAGATTCAAAGTCAACAGCGCTTGATTTAAAAATAAATCAAGAATCCAAATACACACAGGAAAACGTTTGATTTCCAATGCTCAGACTGATTACCTTTTAAAACCTGGCAAAGAGCCTAATTCTCTTGGTTTCAAGGAGATGCAGGATACAAAGCTATCATTATTCACAGAGCAATTTAAAACCACAGTTGATTCCCACAGGAGCTTCCTGGTTGCTCAGCCCCTCTTGGGCCAGAGGGCAGAGGAGCATTTTGAAGGTCTGGCTGTTCCTATTCTCTCCATGCCTCTTGCTGGTCACCACAAAGGAAAAGAAACAGGCAGAAGCATTTTCCATGCTTCCAGGCACATCGTGGAAGAAACTGGTGGCAGAGAGTAACGCAGGCATTTTCACTCTTTCCAAAAAACGTCCAAGAATTCAAATCTCAACCTGCCACCATGCCTTACACAATTTTCATGTCCCTTTGTAGCATTTTTCGTTCAATTTACTGCAGTCAAAGTAATGCATTAAGAAACAATGTTTTGACAAGAAAAGTCAAGACAAGACCACAGAACTGTTCTTTTAAAAGTAATTATCAAAGTCCAAATTCACTTTAGCAAGGAAATCTGATCTTTAACCTGGTAATTAATGGAGATGATTCCAGAAAGAGAGCTCATTTTTCATATAGTACAATGACAGATCTTGTTTCCATAAATGAGGTGAAAAGGCTGATGCTGCCAAGTTTCAGCCAACATCGACTGTTTAACACCAGGGCCTCCAAGAAGTAATTTTATTTCCCGTGTTTATGTACAGCTGAATTTTCTCTTGAGCAGAGAACAGACTGACTGTCAAAAGCTGTCATTTCCAAAATGCAGACACAGCACATTTTGTTATATTTGATTTATTCCCCTTGTTTTCAAAACTAACTAAAAATGCTGCTGAAGATGCAGGCAGATAATTTAGTTTGTAGTTTTAGTACTTTCAATTTTAGTTGGTATTGTCATTTATAATACATATAAGGGCACAAGGTGACAAGTTCCTTACCTCCATAGAGGCAGTAAAAGAATTTCTAAATATATATTGGAGCAACAGCCCCCAAGAGTCCAGTATTGAGCTCAAATATATCCCAAGAGGAAAATAGAAGGTTATTAACACACTATTTAGTCTTAGTAAGATTCTTACATTCCTTGTGGTTGAAGTTTAACTGAAATTCAAAACCTACAAGGAATTGTCTCCTAAAGATTTGACTCCCTAAAACACATGCAATTTAAAAAAATGAAAAGCCAAGAAAAAAACGTCCACTCCATAGGAAAATTTAAGTCTGTGTAATGATACTGAGCCCATTCCTTTGATGCCATTAAAAATGGGAATGTTAGAGACCAGTCCACTGCAACCAGGGAAGCTCTGCCAAGGTAAAGTGTCTCTGAACAGAGCTCATCGAGCACTCAGCATGACAGATCATTCAAGTTTACACCTGTCCTGTAGCAATTGTCTCTGGCCTGAAAAGTCCCATTAAAGTAAATTGCAGAAGTGATTTCTGCCATAAGGAACTGGGGAAGAGAGGGAGAGCAGGGGAGAAGACATCAATCAAATACCCAATAAAGATATTGTTGAGCTGCACACTTACCAAGTGGCTTGAAATAAGGTTCACCACCACACACATTTCTCTTACTAAAGCAAAGTCAAGGCAGAAAGTTTCCAAATATTAAAAAAACCTTAAGTCAAATCTCTGAATGCTTAGAATGATAACGTATTTTCTGAAGCTGATGGATCTTGAAAGAAGTTTAGCCCTGTATTAGGGGTTCTTTTACCCCTGAAGGAGAGGACACTTAAATCTGTTTAATACACTCATGTGGGCATCCTGATCTTACACTTTAAATTGCTTCATGTTAAGTTTTCTGCATAAATCTTAAAAACACTTTAGGTCAGATTCTATGAACAACTATAAATGAAGTCTTTGCATATTTCCCTTCAACATTCCTTCCAGACTCTCTTCCCTGGCCTACTCCCAAACAAGAGCAAAATGCAAAGTATACCAAGCAAGCCAGGTAAAGGTGATAAGCAGCATGAATAGTGAAAGAAAACAATCACACAGGTGATAATTCCCACTTCTTGCCTCAGCCATGCAGAGATAGAAGGATGGATGTTAAAAGGCTCTCTAGGCAACTTGACCTTGAAAGGCTGCCTGAACTCTAGCAGTATCTCCAAACCAGGATATGATTTGGAGTGATGCTTAAAAAATCAGCATTCTGCCTCCAACCCATGATCCTTCCTTTTACAGTGAGGAAATCTCCTGACATCCCAGTCCCAGATTTGAAGTGCGCTCCCTCCCACTTCTACTCTGGCAACATGGCAGAGCAGGAAAACAGTGATCTCATCTTGAGCCTGTGTACTCCATTTATGCTGGTGACCTACAATTTCAAGAGCAAACGGAGCTGAGAAAACTATCTTTAATTTGTACACACAGTCAGATAATGATGTTCTCTCAAAGACTGATTGTCCTTCCAGGAAGCCTGGGCACTTATGCATTCCTGGAAAAAGTGAGCATTCAATGCTGCCTTTCTGATCTGGTGGTGTTTTTGCCCCCCAGTCTACATCGACAGAAATATTTGCTGTAGCATTAGCCCATACAGCTCTCAGTGCCTTCCATTAAGTGCAGAAATGGAAATGTCAAGACAACTTACTACTATTTATCTATTTATCCTTGAATCACTCTGTGCTTCTATTTGCCTCCCGTTACAAGCTAAGGAAATGCATGAGTTACCTGGGACTTGTAACTTGCAGAGAACTGAATCTGTAAGAATACACCCTAAAATGCTCAAATAAGCAGAGAATGCTGCACACATTGGGGGGGAGGAGGGGGGAACCAACAAAAAAACCACAGGCATCACCTTAGTATCAGGAAACAGCTGAAGGAAAAGGTAAAGGGTCTCTAGAAATACAGATACAGCTAAACAGATATTTGGAAGCAAACCCTGATGCTTAAAGGAGAAAGAGCCAGACACTCTACTTGCTGCTATAGATGTGCTTCAGGTTAAAGACACAGCTGTGCATTTAGGAACAAAGCCTTGGGAAGAGTAGGACAAGCAAGTTCTCAAAAGCCTGCAGTCCTGCTAAAGTACATACAATGCACATGTATAAGCTTACACCGCACAACAAAGCTCAGCCAAGCTCAGCTCCCCCTAGGGATGTGGATGCCATCACTGCAGGTTTTCAAGCTGCAGCTGGACAGGGTGCTTTGATAGTCTTGTCTCTCCCTTTGCCATGACAGGCTGGACCACAGGATCTTTTGAGGCTCCTTCCCATCTCCTCTGTCTGAGGACTCAATTATTAGAGTAGCCCCTTCATTTTCTCTGAAGCAGAGTATTTTTTCCCAGTGACTTAAGGCTTGAATTGTCACCAAGACATTTCAAGGCCAGCGTGGCTTCCCTGTCATTTTAAAGACAAATTGAGAAAGTCTTCCGAATTTCCAAGACTTCATCAAAATTGCTGTTCAGACTCTGTAGGAACACCAGCAGGGAAATCAAGCTCAGCCTGAAATCAGTATCATTACCAGGGTGCTGATATCCTAAGAGAAGCAAAATCCACTTAGCAGGAGGTTCTATCTTAAATTTGCCATCCATAATCAGCTGCTGACAAACTGTTAATTGACTGGAGCTCAGCATCCACCAACACAAGCAAGTGTTGAGGCGGACATGGGTTGTCTAAGTGCATGCATTCCCAATCTGTCATCGCATTTTCAAAGGAAAGTACACAACTGGTTCATCACACAAATGGAAATCACACCTGCTCCAAGCTGTCATTAACATACTACAGGGCCAGCTAACTGGGAGAGAGGTAGGAAATGCAATTCCATGTAGAGCAGGAATTTACTTCCACTTCATAAATCATCAGCCCAGCTTCCACCACAGCAGCACTTGGTCTACAAAATGCTAAACAAGAGAGGAAGAAAAGAATTATCAAGTTCTTACAGTGCTAGATCTAATAGGCCACAGATCTTAAGCAAAAACAGGAACTACTTTTGCAATATGAAGCACAATTAAGTTGTGGAACCTTCTGCTAAAGGATCCAAGAACTATGAACAAGTTCCAAGACAAACAAATGCACACAAGTCCATTATTGATAATTAAAGATAAATTAAATGCTCCAGAAACTTATTATTATGGCATATTGGTGCCAGGTGTTTCCAATGTAAGCATTACACACAGCCCAAACTTGTATTCTTTCCTTAGGAAATTGTTATTAACTTGTGTTGAGATGGGACCATTAGTGTGACAGAAATTTATCTGATCCAGCCTTGAAATTCTTATATTGAAGTCGAGTCAGGCAAGAAAGAGGGGCCCAGTCTCAAAGTCCACAAACAGGAAATTCCACAAACTCGCTTAATCTTAGTAACTTCTTCTCTTCCATCTCCATTAATTCAGGATGAGTTGGCACATGGCATTTGCTATAATTTCTAATTTGTAAGCAATACAGCAATAACATTAACATTCCTCACTAGGGTATTCTGATACACTGTTTTTAAAGGCACTCACCTGTACAAAGCACTAGTGATATGTAAAGCATTAGTGACCAGTAGGAATGAACAGAAGCTATTGGAAAAATCTCTCATCTTATGTTTGGTATCATACAGCATACAGTTTATCAAGTACCTCTGAACGCAGAAGTAGAACAAAAACAAACAAACAAACAAACAAAAAATCCAGAGTGTTTCCAACCAACCCCCTGCCTCTGTCAGGGAAATCTTTCCTGAGGCCCAAATAAAAAACAGGCTGCAAAATCCCTATTAGCAAACACAATACAACATTTGTCCTCACATGAAGAATGGCTGTTTGGAAATGGAAGAGCAGTAGGTATTTGCTGTGTCCAAATGAATATAGAACAATACAGTGAAGGAAGCACATTTAATTCTGCTCTACTCAGATGAGCTTGAAGGCCTTGGGCTACATCAGTCATTCTCTATTTGCATCAGCTTCACTACACTTAGTGAGGTATTCAAGACAACAATATATTTGGGGTGTGCACACAGCATTTTGCATAAGAAAGCCTACACAGACCTTTTCAAGCATCTTAAAACCAGATGCTGCAAAAGAAACTGTTTGATTTCCCCATTATCTTCATTAACATTAAACCCCTCATAATGATACACTCCACTGGATGCTTTGAGAAACCAACAGCTGAACTGAGACTGCAAAGCAGCTCGAAGATAGCAAGACACATTGCAAACTGCTACAAAACAGTAAGAGGCACCGGCAGAGGGAAAGATTAGTTCTCAGTCAGAAAGGAAGGAAATTTTTTATCTGAAGAAATATTTTTACTGGGCAGTTGTCCATGTAAAGTAGAGTTATACGCTCCCATCGTGTTCTCATGCCTCATGAAAGCTCAGAAGTCCAAACATCCCCTCTAATTTTTCTTTCCAGCTTATATTTTAACAGTCTTTCCATTTCCTCAGAACAAAAGCAGGTTGACAGCTAAAGCTGTGAAAGCAGCAAGGCAATTTTATTAAATATGCCAGGTTTGCTAAGCTACCCTGCAGAAAAATACAAAGTGATGCTAATTAGAATCCAACCATAAAGCAGCTGGGTGAATCCAATGAGCACTGAAACTGCAACACTTGCAAAAGCTTTAACTGCATCTGGCCTAGGTGTACTAATAGATACACATTCCTTATCTGATTTCTCCAGGAACCTGCTGATAACATTTCATAGAAATTAGATCCTCTGCAAATGGGTGAAGTGAATGCAACACCAGTATTTGTGCTTTCAGAACAAACATACAAGACATACAAAAAGCTCTTACTGTTGACAACATTAAACATCTCCCTTCTCAGCTCTCCTCTCTTGAGGCACCATCAATAATCTCCATTCCTCTGCAGGCTGAAAGCAGGTTCTTTCAGAATCTTAGTTTGGCATTCAGTAATCTCTTCCTCTAAACAGCCTATTCTGAAGCACAGAAGCAAATCCCACTCTCTAATCCTGTTGGTTTCAGTGACAACGCCTGCAACAAGCACCCATCCCAGGGTAACAGGATGGAGCAGTAAACATTTGAGAAGCTTTCACCCCTTACTTAGGCAAATTAAATTGAAAAAAAAAACCAAAACAAAAAAAACCCCAAAAAAACCAAACCAAACCAAACCAAAAATAGATTCAAAACCAAATTAGTGCAGAAATAGCTAATTGCCCAGGTCTGGAGATTTTAAAGCAAGTCTAGATGCTTCCCAGTGTTACTAAAGTGTAAAAAAAAATAAGTTTTGCTTTTCAAATTTACACTCTTGTCCTTCACAGTTTCATTCCAGCCCTTATTTATCCCTCTTCTCACAGCAAGTAGCAGCAAAAGCTGTGCAATTTCTTAAGCAAGGCTGAGAAGGACCCCAGCACAGACCTAACCAGAACAACATCCAACAGGAACTGAGAACAGCACATGGCACCAGTTACAAAAAACGTAATTTATTACCTACCTCAAACATTGCAAGAGGATAAACCAGGCACAGGGGCCATCCTGACAATTGCAGGATAAACACTAAAGACAAGCACAAGGCACAGCTAGAGAGCCACATTCCTACAGCCCAACTCCAAACCCCGCAGGGCCCCAAGCTTGAGTTTAAATAGGGCCCAAGGAGCTGTGGGAAAGGGTGTGGTCAGGGGCCCCAGACCATCAGTGTATTGGCCATCAGAGGCCCGGTGCAGGTGTTTCTAAGTAAAGAACTCTCTGGAGTAGCCAGTCGTGTAATTTTGCAAGTACACAGATCCAAAAGGTCCTTTTCTCAGGGGGGATAGGCTTCAGGTGTGTAGGGAGCAGTTCAACCTGTGGTAGGCTACAGCTTGCAACAAACTTTTTATGTGTTTTGTTAAGAAGTAATTGAGTAGGATATTACTATACACTAACTGCCATGGTTCTTTACTTTATCTACTGCAACGGCTTCTAGTATTGGTTTTAAATTTTATTTTATTTTAGCTTGTTCACCTACTACAGTGATTTCGGCCTTTCTGTATAGCCTGGATTAGCAGATAAAGCGCTGCACATTGGGAGCTTGTCATTCTAAGATTTTCTACCTGTTCAACCGGGCTTCATTAAGCTAAAAGTAGTGGTTGAATTTGTGGCTTTTTAAGCCCTTTCTGTACCATACTTTTTTTTTCTTTTTAAAGAAGGTTCTGGTTCTTACTTTGCTGATAAACAAACAGGCTATTTAAAAGCTATCTGTGCTTTTACTAGAGACTCTTAGAAAATAGGAATAGAATGTAAAAATAGCAGATTGATGCTGCAGTAACCCCAAGGGAGGGGTTACACTTTCATTACAGTCCCCCAGGATTTGATATTTTGTTTGATATTTATGTTAAGGGATAGTGCTGAGCCCCAAAAGAAATTCTGGGCCTACAATACACAATCCTTCTTAGGCAGAAGAAGTAACCAGTACTTGTTACCAGCCAAAAAAGTTGTAATTGTCTGGTCTTTTGTTCACAGCCCAGATTTTACTGGGAAATACTGAACCACAGGTAGCAGCAAATGGTAGGCAGACAGTTAAGAGGACTTAAAAAAATGTCTGTTACATTTCCAAATGACAGCCCTCTGTTTTAGAAAATGACAGCAGAGCTCTTTTCTTAGGGTGTGGTGAGACTTGCCCGACTCCCTGCACATTCTGATGCCTTTCTTTTTCTGCTTTCTGCAACAGAAATCACATGGCTGCATTTAAGAAATTGCTTGGAGGGTTCATTAATTTAAAAATAGTTTTTACTATTCTCTAAACTGCAACAGAGTATTTTTTCTTCTACCTCAGTGAGGCATTTAATTCAACTTCTTCCCAAACGTGTGTGAAAGGAGGACCAGGAGTGCTGTTAGAAGCTGTGATTTAGCAGGACTTTTTAATTGTGTATGGATCTGTATTTAGATCAAAATGAAACAGGTAATTTCTAGTTATACCCTAACAGTTTGCCAAAGGTACAATTCCCTGTGAAGCCAAATCAGGAAGTAATCTTCCTCTCTTTGTGGCCGAGGCTCTGTCAGTGTTACAAGTGCCAATCAATGTCTGCTCAGCCACTGAATGTGCCTTGTTTCCAGATGCCTTTGGCTGCAGGTTTGCACCCTTGGTGGTTTTCTTTCACAAATGCATCTCCAAGACAGAAGCAAAATGTCTGCTTGTGGGATTTGAGACATAAACAGAGAAGGCCATCATTGTCTTATGATTTCCCATTCTTTCCTATTCATTTATCATGGAAAAATTCACAGAAATGGGACAACAAAATGTAAAATATCAGCTTAAAGAATATCTATCACTTTCAGTACAGGGCTCTCCTGGAACAAGCCATATAAGACCATGTGTTTCTATTCCTTAGATTGTTACCAGGCATAATCCAGTTATTAGAACTGGTTTGCATTGTCCACTTGTGGAGCTGAACAGTACTTAACAGGAAAAGGATGGCAAATGAGGCTCTGAGCACGTACCAACTTCAGTGCATGCCATATAAAGCCTGCTATTTCTAGATATCTGCTAATGCATTCTTTGGCAAAAGGGTAGCTCTGAAAGAAACTTTTACATCAGCCCCATCATCAGCCCACACTTCAGATAAATGTGCACCCTCTACAGTTTTCCTTTCCTTTCAAAAGGAAAATATTAGCTTGACCTGTGCCCAAGACTCTTGTGTTCTATGGCTGGATCACAAGTGCTCTGCTCAGGAACCCTCTCCCCCAGATCAAAATCAATCATTTTCCTTGTGGGATCACCTTAGTCATCAAACTATGTGTCTGAAAGTTGCTGTAGACTTAAATATTTATGGACACTCTGAAAGTTGCATTTAATTATGGGTTGCTGATTGTATATATGAAGATTCCTGTGGCCTTGGCAAACAAAAGACTAGAATTTCAGCTTCCTGCTGGAAGTTTGAGTAGTCTTTTTCTTTTTTTTTTTTTTTTTTAAGACAATTTGCATTTTAAAAGACTTGCTTTCATGTGGCTCAGCAACAAGATAGAATTTCTCAGTTGAACAATCTGCAGCCTAATCTTGCAGTGACTCCTCAAGCAAGACTCCTGCCAAATCCAACAGCTTTGCAGGAACAGGGACTGCTACAGCAGGCCATGATCACTGTCCTACTACCTGAAAGACAAGTGCCACCCCAGGTGACAAACTGCCCACAAGGGTTTTTTGACAGCAGCAGTGTTTGGGCCTCTGGCAACTGTCAGCCCCAGCAGCTGCACGGTGAGCTCTGGGAATGTTCTGTGCCAGATGGAGCCTGGCCTGGAAGCAGTTGTCAGAGTGGCCCATTTTCCTGGGCACCTGTAGAGAGACATTTGGTCACCAACAACAGAGAGGATTCATAAATGCACCCTTACACAGGCTTGTTAATCTATAAAGCACCGCTTTTTGGAGCAGAGATATTTCTGTGACCACATAAACTACTATGACATGTAAGCAATCTTCACATTCCATTTCATAGGAATGCTGCAGTGTGGTAATAAAATCACCTTTGTTTGGCTGGTGCTTCATTCACCTGGATTTTTGGTTATGAAAAAGGTATTTTCTGGACCAAGAATTTTGAACCCCACCTGCTTTACACTGCAGTATAGAAAACTTTTTGGATTGACTCCAAATTTCATTCAAACAACATATCATAAAGTCACCCCACTGATTTTAGATGCTAACTGAAAGCGATCTTGTTCCTAAAATTCCAGGAACAATTTGAGATCATTGTCTCAAGAATAAATGGCCTGAAATGTCTATTGGACACTAGTGATGCAAGATAAGTGCTGAGTTAAACTCAGATCATATTGCATGTAATTCTTCTTTAGAATGACTTATTTTCAACAGTCTCTGGGAAAGGGAGAGGGAGCAGAATTGCAGTGGCAAAGCTATGGCACAATATGGATACATAACTGCATTTCTCGCATTCAGTGGATATTTCAGTAAATTTCTCTTATTCAGGTAGGTTTTTCCAGTGCCTTGCAACATCCTGTGTAGTTGTTACCTTGTTTTAAAGGTTGCCAGGGAAAAAAAAAAAAAAAAAAAAAAAAAGAGGCTGAGCATTACTTGCCCTTGGTCCACACCATGCGCTGGTTAGTGGGAAAGGAACAGGAAATCTGGTTAAACAGGAGGTCCAGGATAAGCATTTTATACCTGTTTTGAAATACCTGGAGATGAGCATTACTATCTAAAACTTGGAAATTATTAGAGAAGACTGTCCCCATAGGAGCCTCAGAAGTAGTGGAATACATATCAAGCTAGAATATCCATTAATTGTTCAGACTGGGGGCAGAAATGTTATTTTTCACTGCATTTACATGAAGACATTCTCTTAGTGTGGGAGAGAGTGGCTACAAACTCTGAAAAGGTAGTGTGGATACTGGAATACATTGGGAAACATTTATTGTTTCATGTATATCCTGCTGTTTTCATCAGAAGTTGCTTAATTCATCACAAAATTCAGATTAATAAATAAAGATATTTGCAAGGGTTGGATTTTTGGGAGCTTTGAGAACCACATGCAGTGGCATCTGGATTTATGGCTCTGCTGCAATATGTCTTTGAGATGCTTATCCAAAAATTGACTACAAGCAAGAATCTGGCTTATGACACAACAGCTTCCATTTTCTCAAACTTGCCATCTTGTCAGGTAAACTTTAATTCTTTCTGCAGGAAGTCTTGATGTATTGCAACCTTTAAAATTACAGCATCTATTCTGTGTGTTACAGAGTGCACAGCAGCCCCTCTGCCACAGGACATCTGTGAACTTGGCCTGGGTTTAAATCTGCACCTTTGTTTCACTGCTGAGCTCCTACAGCAGTCAGAGCAGGCTTAAAATTAGTTTGGCATTCCTGAAGTGAGACTGTGGCACTGCCTGGAATGGAAACAGCACTTGCTGTGTTCACAGGACCCAGGGCAGCTTTTGGAGACACAATTGTCCTGCAGTCCCTGCTGAGGGCAATAGGAGATCTCCAGGTCTGCCTGACTAACACAGTTTGATTCACTTCTTTAACACAACATGTGGCTGCCAGAAAGAAGCTGAAAAGAAGGTTATTTTTGAAACAAGAAGACACTGCTGGTAAAAGCCATGTCTAAATAATACCCATGACATATCTAACAAGTTTTAGTTGTGTGATTAAGGCCTGAATTTTGGGTTCCTGTTTTGTGCAAGGAAGAATAACTCTTCTTCCTTCAATAGAATTATTTCTGATTTAATTTGGGAGCACAATCACAATTACTTTGTCAATGACAGGTTATATGGTCAATCCTGCCCTGGTACACCCATGCCACTCTCACAACTGACAGAAGGGAACCAGGGGAATACTGAGCACAAACAGCAACATGGACAGGAGCAGAATTTGGCCACAGCTGTCTGCACTAGATTTACTGCCTGATGAGCCTAGCCAGCTTGAGCTTGCATTGTAATCTAATAAAAACCTAATAATACCTTTTCATCTAACTCAGCCACATATATCAGGCTTTGGTGGTGTCAAGTCTAAAAAGAGAATTGTAGTGCTGTCTTGAAGGTATTTTTATTGCTGAGAAAAATATATTGCAAGCAACAATTCCTTACACAGCAGTTCTCTCTCTTTTCTACTTTGGAAAAAAAGGTAAGAAATATAAGCCAAACTATAAAAATTCACATTTGATATCAGATCGGTCCAGATCTGATGCACTCAAACTTGAAAGCTTGTTCTCCTATCTCTTGTAAGATCTTTCAAATTTTGAAAAGGCTTGACAGGCAGAAAATGAACAGATGCACAGTAGAGGTGGGAGATGATCTTGTGGGAGGTCTCTCTTGCCTTATGCAAAGATAAGGGTGTGGAGGCGTGCCTGCACGGCGGAGTGCTGTGTGGGGAGAGGGAGCCCCCAGCATGCACCTCTTTACAGGACTGGAGATTACATAAGGCTTGGGAATGACTTCTTCTCCCTCCCTTTGGAACCGTGGAGGAGAGCGAAGGTATCAACACAAAGACACGGCACTGGGAACAGGCTGCCCTCCCGGCTCCCCACTGTCTGTGCCCGCTCCCCTGCAGAGCAGTCCCCTCTCCAGAGGCAGTACGAGCTGTTCCCCTTGCTCCCACAGAGGCATTCACGCTTCCTGGACAAGGTGCTCCCTGCTATCCCTGCTCCCTGCAGGCTGTGGATACCTCTGGCTGCAGGAAGGACACAGCACTGCTGTGCTCTGGTGCGCTTCTGTTTCAGTATTTGTCTGACAAACTCCACCTCTGCAGCCAAGGGTCTCCTGTAGCTGCACATGCAGGCAAGGTGACAAAGTGGCTCTTTCAATGTTATTTAATACTATAAGATCAAGAAGAGCCACTCTGGAAGGCAGGGAAGAACCGTTAGTGCACATGAACTTCGCTGTGTAAGAAGCATAAAAGTGAGAGGTGGTTTCTTTTTATAGTAAGATATATTTTTTAATGCTGAATGCCCTTCATTCCTTGTGTCCAGATCTTGGCAGGACGAATAGTCCTTCACATTTCTGGAGGACAGCAAAACTCAAAGTTTGTCAGAGATGTTCCTGAATATCACATTCAACTGGATGTATTATGGGGACAGTACCCTGTAAATATGATTTCCTCCTGTCATTACATACCAACCTTTTGGTGAGTTGTCATTAAATTTACATTAATTTGACTCATTTGAACAAGTAAGCTCTTTATGTATATTCTTTTAATATTTCAATGGATTTTTTACTCTTACTTTTGAAGGACAGATATGAACATTCCTGGTCAAAGGTCAAAGTTTTGTCTAAAAGCTTTTGCTCATTTTAACTGGATATCAAAAGCAGAGCCATGGTGACTTCCCAACAGTTAGACTACTGTGTATTTATTGATTTATCTATTCTAAACTAAACAATTCTCCTTAAATATAACAAGTTTTATGGTTAATAAATCCATGTTAGAAAATGCATTGAATACTTATTTTGGCCACATCTTGTTTACTCTCTACTACATTGTTTATGTTACAAACCTCTTTTAGCATTCACGTAGTGAAAAATATATTTCAGCTATTATTTGGGTCATTTTGTTAGACATGTACAAATTAAAATTGGAGATATCAACATTGCTATTGTCTGTGTGATGATGACCTCTTATTTCCTAGCTTTACAAACAATCCATCAAGAACAAATTCCAAAAGTTTAGGAGGGTAGTTGTGGAAATACAGTAGGGAACTGGAAAAAATTACGTAGATGGTGATATCAAGTGTATTTTAGGAAAATGAGTGCTGCAGTAATTTATTCTGCTCTAGGCAGTGTCAAGAAAGCATCATGGCACACAGTGAAAGAAAACATGTCAAGAATGCTGGAATACCTTTCCTCACCATGAGACACCCACACAAACTAATAATAGGACAACATTCAATAAAGTAGAAAATAAACCCAATAGGAACCAAGCTACAGAAAGAATTTTCCAACTCCACTCTCTGTACCACACACCTAAAATCTCTTCAGTTCTTAACTCCCTTCTTTTTCCACTAGAAAACCACATTATCAGAGGAGGCAAAACTTTAGTTCAATGAACACAAAGACATAGAATAGTTTGAGTGGGAAGGGATGTTTAAAAGGTTATCTAGTCCAACCTCCCTATATGGAAAATAGCTGTAAAACACAAAGCACTGTCTTCTTCACATCCTTCAAGAGAAACAGTAAAATTGCTGATGGGGAAGTCAAGGACACAATGTATTTTGGTGGTGTCCTCTGTGCAGAGCAAAGGCTGGTCACCAAGATAAATTATCATTCCAGCACAGAAATATTTGTCAGCTGAGTGTCACAGAACAAGAGAAAGACATGTTGGCATCTCTCTCTTCATGTAGGTTCCTTCTTCACTTGTTCTTTCCATACTACAGTTGAACTTTATATTTTGTAATCAAGATTAAAGCAAACAAACACTTACAGACTTGAATTATTTTCTTAAATCAAATTCTGACCAAAACTTACCTGGGGTCCATGGATACACTTCTATCAACAGCTGTGGAAACTTAAAGTGACAGCTTGATTCCTAAACCTTTTCTGTAATAGCAGTAGGAGTGTGGAAGTTGGAAAACCACAGCTCTCCAGGTCTGTGCAAAGCCAACAGAGCACCACACACATATGGAGTGTAAAAGCTGAAGAAGTACAGGTTAACAGAAGCCCACTGAAGCTAAAGGAGAGTAAATGGTGTAAGGAGCAGAGTAATTGAAGTAATCACAGAAGCAAGAGAAGGTCTGGCCCAGACACTTGTTTTCTCTAACTGGCCCTCCTTGCTTTCTCTTTTTCTCCATTTCCTGATGGATGTTCCTAATCAGGTTCAAATGAGGTGTACCTTCTCCATCTTTGCAAGCTTGACCTACTTCACAGGGATTAGCAGCTTCATGACATGTCTCCCCCCGTTTAGGAACACCCTGCTCTGTTTCAGGAATGAAACCAACTCTGCCTTGTTCCTGACAGCGTTTGCCTGAAACGCAAACTTCCTCTGTTGAATGCGGTTAGAAATTATTGATAAATTAGTTATAAAGTAAGTTTTTCTTTCCTTGTTCTTTGGAATTCACAGGAACACTCCCATTTATTTGGAGCCATCATTTTACATGTTCCTCCTTCTCAGCCCCTTTGTTTGCATGTTCTTTAATGACACAGCTATAATTATTCACCACCCTGAACCACCACCAAATAAAATGTTCCTCAGCCTTCCCTTCTGCATATCAACTCTTTGTCACATAAATTTTCTTAATTTGTCTCTACCAGATCTCAAACCTCTCTCTGTTTTGGCCAATCACTTTTTCTTTTTTTTCTGAGAATCTATAGAAAGATTAGCATGTTTCCCTCAAGTTTCCTAATCTCTTACTAGCAGCAGGAAAAAGAAGTCCTTTCTGTATTACTTCCTCACAAAGGAACTTCAGCCATGTTTGTGTCTTCCTAATTCTACTGCTGTGGTTTTTTTCACTACATATCCCAGGTCTAAACATTGCTAAAACACCACATCCAATTTTTAAACCATCCAAGAAAGGCAATGATAAATTAGAGAAAGTTTTGGTTTTTTTTTTTTTTTTTTTTTACAAACCATTAAGGATTAGAAAAATTGTAATATAGAGACTCCAAGTTCTTGTATCACATGGAAAATATTTTTAGATTCATGTGTTCTGTGTGGCTCTTACTTATTAATCCTCAGCTTCAGCTGGCATTAACTGCAGTGGCAGGATGGCTCAGAAAGTCAGGTCTCTCTGCAGTGCTGGGAAGCTGTCAGCAAAACTCTTCTTTGGTAAGGGCAGGTACTATTGGAATACCTGGTGAGGAGAGTATCGGTCATGGGGAGAGGTCTCATAACTCCTGAGAAGTAACAAAAGGGGAAAATTGCTGTCAAGGTTCCATTTCTGCATAGTGAGAATGGTGCTAGAGGCATCTTCTGCTTCTGTCACCAAATATTAATCCTGAGTCTGCTTCAGTGCCAATAGAGGTCAGACCAATACTTGGGCTTTAAGGGATGGTTTGATCAAGCCCAGAATCCTATGGGGAAATATTGGAGTGATGTAAAGGAGCCTCATAAAATAAACTGGTAAAGTGCAACAAAATTCATGGGTGCTAAACGCTACTATTTCCTCTGCTGAGGAGAAAAAAGTGTGAATGTTTTACCAACAAGGCTTATCAACTGTTTTGCAGTAACTGTAAGGAAATTGTTTGGCATGACTTACTTCCAAGCTGAGCTAATACTCAGCCAAACAAGGTTTTTCATATCAGAGAAGGCAGCCCAGACCTGTACAGCAATCTCCTCTTATTTTTTTCCTGGTCAATTTACCAGACTAACTAATGGAGTTGATTGTCTTAATTTCCATTAATTGAGAATGCTATCATTCCACTCAAGGCTGCTGTTCGGAGGGACTTGGACAAGCCAAAGAGAGGGCTGAGGGGAATCTCACTGAAGTCAAAGGAAAACACAGAATTATGTGTCTGGGATGGGATATGCAATACACTGGGATGAATGGGCTGTCTGCCTGGGGTAAAGAAGTGGTGCCCAGCGACAGGATGAGGAGCAATGGCTGTAAACTAAACCACAAGTTTCACCTCAACACGACGAAGAACTTCTTTGCATTGAGGTTGACGAAGCCCAGAAACAGACTGCCGAGGGAGACCATGGGATATTCCTGTTTGAGGGGATTCCAAACCCACCTGGACGCGTTCCTGCGCCACCTGCTCTGGGTGACACTGCCTTGACAGGGGGTTGGACTGATGTCTGCTCCCACCCGAACTGTTCTGGGATCCTGTGATTCCGTGACAGTCCTTTGGAACGGGGAACACATGTTTTACCGTGATCCCGCAGAGTTCGTGCCTCACAACATCGCCGTGAACCATCAGCCCTTTTTAACCAGCTCCCACAGCACAGCACGGCGAGCGCGCCTCCAGCTATGCGCACCCCACTACAAGAAATGTCAGAAAAGCTGACCGAGCGCACCGGAGAGCAGCCGAGCAGGTGCCCTGAGGCCCTGTTGGAGCGCGATGTCCATCTCGGACCCCTCAGGGCCGGCGCCCGGGCGGCTCAGCCGTGAGGGGCGGGCGGGGCCGG
>VZTX01007023.1:0-25841 GCA_013400915.1 Pardalotus punctatus | reverse complement strand
CCCCCCCATTATTCTCAAGTATTTGGCAGGCTGCCCTGTTTATTCCTTGTCCCTTGTACTAGCCTTGTCTTGCTACATTCTGTTACTTGGATGTCTTTTATGCACTACCACGTGCATCTTTGCACCTTCCAGGGTCACGTTGCTCACATACTTATGCAAAACCTCTTGTGTCTGACCATGTTTTTGGGATTTTTTTTTGTTCTGTTTTTGTTTTGGGGTATTTTTTGTTGTTGTGTTTGGTTTTTTGGTTGGTTGGTTGGTTTGGGGTTTTTGCTTTGTCTTCCTAGTTTGTTTGTTTTTGTTTTTTTTGGTTTTTTTGCTTGCACTGCCTCTAATGAAAGCATGAAGAACAGAGACTACTTAGCTGCCTAAGTGAAGGCTAATATTGGAGTGTTGTTCATGAGGCCTGAGATGGGTTATGTAGACATCTGAATACTGATTTTAAAATGTTCATGTGCTTACATTAGAGTCACATAGAAGAATATTTTCTTTCTTCCAGTGCCTGGATCTGATGGATGAACGTGAATTGGCTGAAGATTGAGCTAAACGGAATTTGAATATGTATTACAAGTCTCTTTGACACCAACTTTGGTGAAAACCTTTTTTTTAATAATGTTGGAATTATGAAATTATGTCAAGTAAATTACTGCTCTACGTGTAGACTGTAGTGGTAGTGAAAATGGCAGTTCTTTCTCTAAAGAACGCAATGGTCAGAAATTCTTACATTAAATTTCAGCCTTCTCGCTTTGACCCATATCTTCCTTATTTAGAATTAGACTTTTCCATTTTCCATTAAGATTGGAAGCAACACTTATCTTTTGTCTAGTTAATTCCACCTGTATCATGTTATTTATGAACAACTATGTTGGCTTTTTCAGCAATTTTGATAGTTATTCAGAATCTTGTAAGCCTTAAAATGCAAGAAATGGGCTTTTTATTTGTATGTGGTAATGAAGTTTGACAGATTTAAGTGAGCTTGATGTTGTCCAAATGTCAGTTTCCTGCTGTTTCTACTTTGTGAACAGGATGAAGGTATTCAGAGAAAATGGGTGTCACCCCAGACTACATTAAAACAAAAAATCTTTCTTTGACTTCAGACTGTTCAAAACCAGTTCTAGCTGATTTTTTTTTAATTACTGTGCGTTTTAAGGTGAAGTTATGTTATGCAAATGATTATTTTGTGATTAAATGGTATATAATATATTTAGACTTTCCTATTAAGAGAAAATGATTGGCTAATCAGCTAATTTAGATGGTCTGTTGCACTAATGGGCTATGATTTTTTCAGCTATGAAGTATTTATTTTTTAGTTTTTATGAAAGAAAGATATTTCAGAGGAGTGAAATATTTTTTAAAATATTTTTGTAGCTGTCAATATATAATATGTATAGAAGAATTAGATTTTATTAGAATAACTTAGAAGCTATAATTTTATTACAGATATCAGAATTTTACCCCTGTAAATAAAATACCAACATAAATTCTTACTGGCAATGTATTGATGATGACCAGTATTTTTTCCAGTAATATGACAGTTTGAACATTTGAACTATTACTATTCCTCTTTTTATTTTTATTTTTTTTTTTTACTATTTATGTTTCATCTATGGCAAAACTATCAGTATCTGAGTATACTACATCTAAATTTCTGATATTTAATTTTCTAGCAGAACAATTAAGGGTTTAATTTCAACATTTAAATATATTAGTATGTAATGAAGTTGTATGAATAGTTATTGGATATAAATTTTCAGGATGGGAAATTTAGTATTTCAAAATTAATTCCCATTTATGGAACATCTGTGCAAAAAAAGCCATGATTCCTTAACTCTCTCAGCTAATCATAAATCCAGAAAACATGTCACAGTCAGATAGAAAATCCAATGCTTGGGTAAAACATTTCCAATTAACAATGTATTGGTATCTAATTGGATGGGAATAAAACTCATTAGCTGAAAATCTTGGCAGAAATTATCTCGGATGTATATGAATATTGCATCAGGATTGAGGTCTTGAGAGGTTCAATACTGGCATTAAATTGCTTTGTGCTTTTGCTTCCATCACTTTGTTCCTTCACTTGCATGAAGTGACCTGACATCAATCTGTACATGTCCATACCTGTATATACTTTTTAAACTTTTACTAAAATGTTGCTTTCTGAGTTATTAGAAGGGAACTTTTAAGTAGTAAGTTAAATAATAAGAGAAGTCATAATACTGTTTGCTAAAGTATGGATTACAGTGGAAAGTACCTGTAGTTTCTTGGTTATTAATGAATCTGCAAATGGGTGGTTGACACATCTTGTTCAACATGTACAACTGTTAGGTCCCACAAATTACCTCTCAACCTTCATTCCAGAGTAATTTCTAGTCCTCAGCAGTAAACCTAAAAGATTTGAAGTCCATGTTTTCCTAAGACAGAAACATGAGAGCAAAATCCCAAAATGTATTTCAAAGAGAAAAAAAAAATAAAAAGGAAAAAGAAAGGCATTGTACTTTATTCTTTTCTTTAGTATCTGCAGTGGACATCAGTGTTGTGATCATAGATTATTCTGGTTTGGAAAAAGTGGAATTTTTTACTACTCATTTTGTACCTTTGTCGTGGTTTGATCCTGGCCAAATGCCAGAGACCTACGACATTTGCTTTCTATGCTCTCTCCTGCTGCATTTACGCAGAGGAGAGGACTCAAACTAACACAAACACACTGGACTCATGAGTTGAGATGAGGCAGTGATGGCGAGGGGACGCACGAAAAACATGAGCAAACAGGTGAAAGACTTAAGTTGCAAAGTGATTTATTAACCTAACAGAGTCGGAGGATAAATGAGAGGTAAAAATAAGCTTTTAAGACACCATTTCTTTACTCACCCCCCTTCCCTCTTAAGACACTGTTTCTCAGCTCACCCCCTCCCTCCTTCACACAACCAACAGCTCCGGGTGGGGGGCAGGGTATGGGGTTTTTCCTTAGTCAGTCCATCACCACAATTCTTCTGCTACAAACACTGTTTCTCTACTCACCCCTCTCCCTCTTAAGACACCATTTCTCNTCTGGCGTGGGCACCTCCCCGCAGGCTGTGGGTGGATCTCTGCACCCCCCTGGACTCCATGGGCTGCAGGGGGACCACCTGCTCCCCCATGGTCTTCACCACGGCCGGCAGAGAGTTTTCAGCTCTGGCGCCTGGAGCACCTCCTCCCCCACCTTCTCCACTGACCTTGGTGTCTCCATGTTGTTTTCCCTCACATATTTTTACCTCCTCTTCCTCCTCTGGCTACAAAGAAGTGTGTGCACCCATTGCTTTGATTTCTTCTTAAATATATTTTCACAGAGGCGTAACTAACAGTTCTACTTGGTCCAGGTTTGGCCAGCAGCATGCCCATCATTTTCAGAGCCAACAGAGAGTGGCTCTGCTGGACAGGGTGAAAAACGTCCAGAACCTTTGCACAGGACACACAGGAGCCATCTTTGTGCCCCTCCCTACCCACTATCAAAAACTGGGCCAAGCAAAACCACCACAACCTTATAGTCAAATAATTATACCTGTCCACAATGCTCATCTTTCTTACCTTATAGGCATCTACAACTGAATGTGTTTTCTATGCTGTCAGAGTTATCACAGATATAGTCAAGAGTATGATTCCTCTCTCTAAATGCAGGTATTACAGGGCATATACCGTGAATCAGGCAATTGAGTTGCATCATAATCTCTAACAACTTTCTATAAGACATAAAGTTAACAGGATCAAATATAAGATGTTTATCTATGTATAAGGTACATATTTTATATTGGTTGTGATAACGGAAACATTTTCTAGAACTGCAGTATATAGTGTCCTACAATATTAACTAGGTGACTAATTCAGATAATTCTATTAATTCTTTTTCTTGAGAACATTTTAATAAAACTAAGCAGAGTCCTGATTGTTTGCTAAGTTTGAGCACTGCTGCTTATCTTCTGCCCAGACAAATTGTTCAGCAGATGCAAGATGCAAAATGCCATCATTTAATAACGTGAAGCTCTCCTGCTTCAAAAGTTTCCTTCTGTACTGTCTCCTCCTCTGACAAAAAGATCCCTCAAGCCATGTTTGAAGTATAAATTCATAATTTCTTTGGGTTAAGTTGTAGAATGTCTTCTGGTTGAAAAGCCAATTTAAACCAGCATTTAAAATGAAAATTAAAAGGACGTGTTTAAAATTTTATATATGTCTGCAAGGCATTCTGCCAGCAATACTAAAACCATGTAAGTATGAAGAATGTTTAGAAGCTTATAGGATAAGGAGTTTTTCAGCTACAGGATGAATTATTTATCAGAGTATTGGTGAGTTGAAGATGCTCTTCTTCAAGTTATATATATAATTTAGAAAATATCTGATCTGAAGGCCTGTGTTCATCATCGGAAAATAAGTAATCTGGATTCTTTGGCAGGTTTTGTATATCCCTGAACAAACCAACATCACTGTGCTGACTCTTCACTCTTTGTCCTCATCTGTCCTTGGAACACTCATGAAGTTTTATCTCAGCACAAATTAAGCCCCAGGGAAGCTATGACATGTAAACTTACAAGCTGTAGCACAATGTAATGCTTCTAGGGTTTGGGAATAATTTTCTCACCTCAGAGTTAGTAACTAAACGAACACCATTATTGAATTTTATTTTTTAATTAAAAATTATAAAAACGCATTCCTAAGTAGCTAGATTTAGAGATATACAAAGATTGGAGCACATAGTTAAGTCTTTAATTCTTTCAGAGAATTACATTATAGATTTTCAAAATAAATCCTTTTGTGAGATTATGTAGTTTTGGTGGATGTTAGGAAAGAAGAGGCAAACTAGATTTCTGGATTATTCACACCACAAATTTTCAGAGTTAAAATTTTCCATTGGCCTGTCAAATTTATTTATATCTTAAAGTCTTAGTCCCAGAAAAGCAGCTTTCATTTGCTAACAATATCATTGTTACACGAATAGCTGACAGTTTCAAATACATGTATGTGAATAATACATTACTAGGAATATCATGCCTTTAGGAATTCAGCATAATTTTTAAGCTATAAACCTAGTATTTCTTAATGGGACACTTCACATGAAAGTGCTTGGGAATAATAAGTGTCAAACTTTGACAAGTTTCAGCAATAAATAAATCTTGCAACTGTGTGTCATTCACTCTTGGTAACTGGGATTGCTAAGGAACAAATAATTCCTTTTACCTGTTTTTTCTTCCATCTTTTCACAGAAAGCTGAAGCACAAAAAATTTGTCTTACCCTAAATAAAGTGACAGCTGGTCAAAAAGATACATTTGTTTTGTACGCAGTAAGAAAATGCATGAAGAGTACAAAGTTGAATAAAGGTTTTATCAGCATAAGCACAGGATGGCTACATCAGTCACAAGTGACAAACCGCTTAGTCAGCCTTACAGGTCATCCCATACATCTGTCAATAAAATCTGGAAAAGAAACCTTACTCAGGCAGTTTTTAACTACTGCACGTGTTGCATGTTGTCTCAGAGGCTTGGGATAGTCTGATTGCTTCAGAAAAGCTAAATGTGTAATTGCAAAACAGGTGAGTATGCGAAAAATGCCTGGAAATTTTTAGATTTATAAAATATATTTTACTTACAAGAGTTGTAAACTAATAGAAATTTATCTCCACTAGTAATTGAAATAATCTTCTCCAGACACTTCTGTAATTTTACTGCCATTAAAAGAATGTTTAATGTTGTCTTTCTTCTACAACATGAGCTTTACCTGAATTTAAACTTATGCTGACTAAGCACTAAAGAGAAGCTATGACATAAATGCTATTACTTTATATGACTGCTATATTTAATTCTCTCCTACTGGTTATGTTTGGCTTTTGGTTTTCATACATCAACATTATGTTTCTAAATAAGGGTATTCAGAGATCCGGTAACATGTATATTATGAAATGTCATTCATAATGAGAATATATCTCAGGGAAAATTATGTTTTGGTAGTTTCACACAGTTGATAATTTGAAGATAGGCTCTACATTTTGGATGGTTATATTTTATATTTACAGTCTGAAGGAAATAAACTAACCAACACAGATGCTTGTGATTTTGCAAAGAGAATACATGCATGGTCTAAAGCATACCAGAAAGCATACTGTGCTAGGAGGAATTTCTAAATTCATACTTTTTAACTTTAGAAGGCAAGGACAAATCCAAATAACAGTGAACTAAGGTAATTAAAGTTATATGCGTACATAAATGTGAAATAGCGTATCCTTTGCTTTTATATATTGTAAAAAAAATACAGTTTTGGGTAGTTTGAAAACTAACCTTTAGAATTAACTACATCACATGATGACAATGTCAAAAATAACTGTAACTTTAAAAAATATAACAATTTTATGGCCGATGCTAGTATTTGCAATGAGACTAGTTATAATAAAATATAACCACTTCTCTATTCACAATAACAGCTTAGTCTTAGAGTATATACTAAATGTTTATTCTGTACTGGAAATTATACAGTTTTACATTTTTTGTCATTTCCCTGCTATCAGAGAAATGGGTCTGAAATTGTTATTCTACTTCCATAGACCATCCATTAGAACAGGAGAGGCAAATGTAACATTCCATTATTCACAATCTATCCACTGAATTTCTAGGAGATGTAATTGCTTGTGACTTTTTGAAACAAAAAAGTAATTTCCCCTGTTTTTATTCACAACATGCTTTACAGAAGTATAATTTATTTCTATCCAGGAACCTTGACTGTTTGAATCATTTTGCAGGGTATTAGGAATGGGAAAGCACAGTTATACCTCTGTCATGGTTTAACCCCAGCAGGTTAACTGGACAACTGCCTGCTCATTCAAGGTTGCTTTTGAGATAGTATTCTTTTCTAGAACAGAAACCTGAGATAATGTAGCCTGGTAAGTAAAATTTTTTGCTATTATCAGTAAAGGCCCCCTAGCTATTTATTGACTTGAGAGTGCAGGAGCTCAACTTGTCTGGACTTCCTGACCTGAGCTCATTTTAGTTTGTTTAGCTGTAACAGCTAATATCTATGTGGATTTTGTCTACTTTTTTTCTTCAAATGGTATTACTTTATGTTGTAATGTCTACTACAAATAATTTGCGTGTAGGTAGGAGTAACAGTTACTGTATGTAGAATGAGCTTAGAAAGCTATTTCAACATATAAGGGTTAAATTGTTAAACGATACCTGAGGTGTCAAGGGTGTCAGCAACTCACCAATCAATGATGAATTATGGATACAAAACTAAAGGACCTCAAGTGAACATTAAGCTGATGAGAAGGAAGCATGAACATCTTGCAAAGTGAAGAAGGAACACCCACACTTATTCTTCCTGTGAAGGCTTCCAGCTGATGACAACTCACTGTTATCCCTTGCTGGCATTCCAAGACAGAAGCCCTCAGCCTTAGAACTTGAAGGAGCAGTGTAAACATAATGGTAAGCATAGCACCAGAGGAAAAGGAAAGTTGACACAACACCCATTTTTTATTTTATAACAACTTTTATATGTAACCTTGTTAGGGAGATGCATATTGACCAAACTATTTGCTCTGTGTTTGTATCAGTATACCTGACCTAATAATACAACTTTTTTTGTGTTTTAGTTATGCCATAAAATTTTTTATTAGACTAGTAATACATTCTTGGCATCACTTCTGTGTAGTTACTTTTCTGCTTGTCCATCACAATATTTTGACCACACCATGTTTTCAGAAAATACACATAAACTGAGAGCAATAGGGAACTAGATGGTGTTGGTCCAAATCTGGGGAATCTATATAAGAAATGTATTTAATTTCTAAGAATGTGCATTATCTAGTTAAATTCTATTAATTTTGTTGAGGATATGAAAATTAATATTGAAAACCTGTCTCTGAATGATATTTAAATATCAATGCTTATATTTACAGACTAATATCTTGTGAAAGTTTTTGATAACAGTATGCAAGTGATTGCAATTAAAGTTGGAAAAATCAGAAAAACACAGAATAAAATTTTCTGAGATATATTTTGAAAAGAAGTGACTTAAAACACGTATCTGAGGTGCTCAAATATCATGTGTACTCTGATATAAGGATGAAAACTAAGTCTCAAGGGATAAAATCAAATAACTGAAGAGCCTGTTTTTCTAAATCCTTTCTCTAAAATAAAACATAAAGATTTATCAGACCTTCTTAATCTTTTTCATAATTGAGCTCCTTCCCCCCCAAACAGTAAATATAAAAGAGATATATATCAGTACATTGAACTGATGACTTCTTCATTCAGCTCTCACCCGATCAATTAAAACCTTTTCAGTAGCTCAAATTAAGGAAAAGTTAAACATCTACTTGTAAGTAAAAAAGTATTTGGGGTTCTTAGGCCTATTTTATAACCACCTATCCAACCAATGTAACTGCTACATGGAAGGAAGGTACTTTCTAGGAAACAAGAATAAATGATAACAAAGAAAAAGAACAATTTCCTTGAGGCTAAAGAAGACAAAAGAGCTATCAGCTGCTTAAGCAGATGACTGAAAAAAACAGCTCCAGAGCTGCTAGCACAAACTGCTGAAGGATCTTGTCAGCCAGTCAAAGAGTACTGCTGGAAAATATTTTTTTTCTGTCTAGGTAGCTGTACCTTATGATTCAAAGAAATGGGATAAAAATTGCTTCAGTTTGATAAGAAAACATTATGTATTTAAGATGCTTCATCTAATTAAGAAAAAAAATGTAAAAGAAGCCTGAAAATATTATTTTTCAGGGAAGTAGTGGTGCATCAGTTTTCAAGTGCCTATAGAAGTCTCTCTTTAGGGGTCTGGAATGGACATGCTTTTCTCAGGTGACAGATATAATAAAACACAGAGAAGCTGAGAGTGAAAAAAACATCCCATTACTAAAGGGAATAGATTCTATAAAAAAGTACTACAAAGCTATTATTTTCTAGTTTGTATACTGTCACTTTATCTCTTGATTTTGGGGTGATATAAGTGGATAAAACCCTTCCATTCCAAACCTTTCAAGCCAAGGTGTTTTTGTATTCTGGTACAAGCTATTGAACTATTCACAGGTCATGAAACAATGTGACATGACTGATAAAACTCAACAAAACCAGCTGTAGTTCAAAAACTCACACTAAATAAATGAGAAAAAATTATCATCTTCTCAACACCTATATTAAAGTGATGTTTGTAGAACAAATTAAATTCAACAATTCTCTAAGAACAGAGTACCGATCATATAAATTACCATATATAAACTGTCCTCATTCAGATTTACTAGTTGGTTCTGAATTTAATTAATTTAGATTTAAACATCAAGCTAAAAGGGTAAACAGTCTTTTCTGTGTTGATTTTTCAGATGTAATGGGTTGAACTTGGCTGGCTGACAGGTGTCCACCAAGACACTCCCTCAATCTTCCTCCTTGGCAGAACACAGGCAGAAAATATGATTAAAAGCTCATGGGTCAGGATAAGGGCAGGGAGATCACTCACCAATTACTGTCATGCGCAAAACAGACTCGACTAGGGAAATTAATTTAATTTATTGGCAATTAAAAACAGAATAGGATAGCAAAAAAATCCCCAAATTAAAACCTGCTGGCCCCCATCCCTCCCCTCTTTTCAGGCTCAATTTCATGCCTTACTCTTTTGTGTCCTCCCACCAAGCGTTGCATGGGGATGGGAAATGGGAGCTATGGTCACGTTATGATGTGTTGTCTCTGTTACTCATGTTTTCCTCTTGCTCCAGCATGGAGTCCCACCCACAAGAAACAGTCCTTCATGAAATGTTAAAATGTTCATTTTGTTTCTCTCACAGTTTTTCTACCCTCTCACAGCTGCTGCACTGTGTTTTTTGCAGGTTATCACAAAGGTGTCATCAGCTTCAGTGATTGACTCAGTGGGTCCATTTTGGAGTTGGCTGAAATTGGCTGTGTTCCATATGGGGGCAGGTCATGGTATCTTCTGACAAAGACCATCCCTCAAGCCCTACTGCTACCAAACCTTTCCTTGTAAACCAAATATGGTAGCTTAAGTCTAAGTTATGTTCCAGATAGATTCTAGCTGAAATGGTTAATTCAAATGTTCTTATTGAGCAGGAAATATACATATTTGTATTATGCAGACATACTTCACTAGTAGCCATTTCTTTTAGAATTTCCTAAGTCGTTCTTAAGCAAAAAAAGATCCTTTTTTTTTTATTTCTTTTATCCTGCCTTATGGAGAACTTTCTCTTGGAAGGTGTCGCAAGTAATTTTTGAGCTCAAGGATCAGAGAAAAGGCCAACAATGGTGACACTGTGGTGTTTTCTGTACACCACTTACTAAAGGTAAGGAATCAGATGAAGCCATTTTAAACTGCTGGATAAAGTTTTGTGCTCACATAACATCATTCACATAGGGTACACTAACTACTCCAATATCTGCTGGAAAAACAGTGTGACAGGTGTAAGACTCTAAGGAACTTCTGAAAAATACTGAGGACAGTTTCTTCATGCATACAATCTATGGGAGGAGATGTGCTGGACTTGTTGCTCATGATGTGCTTACTGGTGGCAGCTTTAACTATAGCATTAGGAGACAGAATGGTTTAAGATCCTAACAGAAATGAGTAAAAAGAAAAAATAGCAGAATTACAGCCATAGACCTCTGGAGAGCAGATTTTGGCTGGTTAAAGTTGTGGTTGTTGAGATGTCATGAAAATTGGGCGTGAAAAGTAAAAGAATCATGAAGAGCTGGTTGATTTTCAAGGTTAACACCCTCAAAGCACAGAATGGTTCATGCTGACATGGTAGAAAGTTGGTCAGGGAAGGCAGAGTGAAGGCACAGTTGAACAGGGAGTCCCTGACTGAGCTCTGATGCAGGAAGACAGTGCAAGAGCTGTGGAGATAAGGACTGTACACCTGGGAGGACCACAGAGATACTGTTCAGCTGTGCTGGATTGGAGATCCAAAAGCAACAGCTGAAGAGGAGGTAGAACTCAAGAGTGATGTGGAGTGCGGTCTTCTGGAAGTGCATTGGCAAAGGAAGGGTAAGGCTGAGACAAACGGCAGAGGGAGGCTAAGGGAGATCTTGCTGCCTTCTGTTCCTGGCTGGGAGGCTGTCGTGAAGACAAAGGCAGACTGTTTGCAGGGGCCTACAGTCGTGTGACAAGAGGCAATGGGCACAAGCAACAAAATGAGAAATTATGATTAACTATGGAAAACCATCTTACCATTAGTGTGATCAAACTCTCTAAGGAGTTGCACAGAAAGGCTGAGAAAACTCAGTCTTTGGAGACAATAAAAACTTGGGCAAAATCATTTTAAGTGGACCTGCTTAAAGACAGGGATTAGGCCTGATGATTTCATGAAGTCTATTCCAATTTGTTTTAGTAAATTAAATCATGGAATTAAATAAAAATTGTACAGGACTGTGATGTCACAAGTGTCCAAAAATACCCCTTCAATCTAGACTCTGTATTGGTATTACTGCATCTCAAAATTCAACAATTGTTTGAGGTAGGAATATAATAGGGCAGGTTATCCCTTGACATTTCCTGTAATTCATGCTTTTTATATTTGAGCCCTTGTACATATTTTTTTTTTCTTTGTGATTAAAAATTTGATTAAAGTTAAGACTTCTTTAAACTGTGTAGAGTCAATAAATAAACTGTCCCTGTCTAATTAAATTATTTTAATTAAATTAATCTAAGCCTTTGTTCCCCAACATAGGGGATTGAAATTGAAAATAGGATTTTAAACTAAACATGTTAGTTCTGCCTTATTTGCAGAACTGCTGCCCAAACTCTCTCCTACTGTGCTCACGTGAATATTTAATTTTGTTTTATTTTAATTTATTTTTATTTTTATTTTTTTATTTTTATTTATTTAATTTCATGTCCCAATACAAGCAGGAATAAATCCACTACCATTTTATGTTGTGATTTTGTCACTGTCAGATCTTGCACTGTGTTTTCCCCCTTTCTACTTCATCTTTACAAGTCATATTTAATTTCCTGTTACTGGATGTCCAGCCTTGAGTCACTTGAGGGATCCTTATACCTGGAGGTACATAAGCACTGCACTGGCATCCTCTGGAGAACCTTGTCAGTACTGTGCTTGGTCATTCTGATTGATGACTACAGATGTAACTGTCATCATAGAACTGTTGTTTGCAATTAGGAAGTAAAATTACCTTCATTCTGACCTGTAATTAGATAGCAAAATACATAATGTTTAAGTTGTTTATCTTTTATGGTCACTGATTAGATGGAAATTTAGCATAATACTTACAGTTTAGTTTATTCTTCATTTTTCCTTCATGGAGTCACTGAAAGGAAGAATTTAGACTGTTAGAAGTGTTCTATTCATTAGAAGGTCTGCTTTTTCCTTTGTTTTCATTTCAGTCCATATTTACCTGGGCTTTTTATGGCAAACTTCGAGAACAATTGAGTATTATTTCTGTTTGTAACGCTTACATGACTTTCTGATTTCAGTTTTTTGTAGACTGATACTTTTGAAATAGCAAGCTGTCATGTTCAGTTGAGGAGGACTTTGATACAAGGAACACAGCATAGATTTCTCTGGAATTGTGTTTAAATGCTTTCCCCTGTGGTTATAGTGCTGCTCACCACAATTTTGTGTTTCCCATTCACAAAGGTTTGGGTCAAGAACTTTTTAGTTACTTCAATCTAATGGTTATTGTCATGCATCCTTTCATGAAAGATTCTTTAAAGAAAGACCAAACTAGTTCCAGTATTTCAATAGCAGTTATTTTGAACTGAGATATATAAAAAGTTTACAAATGCTAGATTTTAAAAATTCTAGACATAATATTTTATTCTTTGTTTCCTAATGAGATTTTTGTCTCTTAAACCCACAGCCATACCTTTTCAGTTTCATAATGAAATCAGACAACGTCACAGTAAGGTCTTTAATAATATTTGCATATATGGATTTTTGAAGACAAAACATCAATATTAAATAACAACACAAAGATTGTCAAGTAATCAAATATTGAAATCACTGTAATTTTAAAATCTACAAACAATAATAATAATACCTGAAATGGAAATTAATTTGGGAAAAATATAGTCCTTATTCCTATTGCCAAGTACAAATTAATCAATGGCAACCTTGAGAACCAGTTTCTGGAGCACTGGATGAAAACTTTCACTGCAATTAAAAAGGGTCATTGACCTCAAGCTTGCAAAACTGGCATATGTTGTTAAGTGAGCTTTAAATGAAGGATGAAAGGGGGAAAAGAATCTGTCAAACAGCACAAAAGAAATAACATGATTTCCCAACCCACAAAATAAGGAAACATGGAATACATTAACTATCCTTTATTTCAGAAAAAAAAGATGAATACTAATAATATAAAATTACTAGATGAAGAGAAAAACAAGAAAACTCATTATATGATCAGCCCTAACATGAATAATATCTTTGTGATAGTTTTGCGTAAATGGATCATCTGTATGCAGACATAAAAGGAACTATATTACAAAAATGGCATATCAGAAAAGAGTAAGAACAATTATGGAATCTTATTAGAAGTTCTTTGGGTTAATATCAAGAAAAGAAAAGAAATATAGAACTGAGGGAGATAAATTTTTCCTCCAAGTAAATAGAAATTAACAGTTTACAAGGTAGCTAATTGATTAGCTGCTACCAAAGAGTCAAAAAACAAAGGAGTTATGTTTCTGAATAGGTGTCATTTTCTTATTCAGGATATAATTATTAAAATGCAATGTAAATCATCACAGTGACATAAAAATGCTTTTAAATGCAAACAAAGTGTTTTTTTTTACAACAGATTTTGTAAAAGTCTTGGGAAAGATTATGGTTTATTATCACAGAATTTAACTTTTTAAAGAAATAATACTGTGCTCCCCTGAGAATCATGAACTAATGGCTTTAATTGGAAAAAGTTTAGCTATTCCAAAAAAAACTATAATTGAGGTTAAACATGCTAGAAAACCTGCAACACAATCTATATCAAAATCAACCTTATTCTGACAGTGATAGCATTCTGCACCAAAGCGAAACTTAGTCTGAAAAGGTTTAAGCTGTTCAGAGGATTTTTTTCATGTTTGTTTAAACTCAATTTTATTAATTGCTCCAATTTTATATGCGTGTACATGTATGTCTGTGTCTACACATCTCAATAAAACATGTTCATTGTGACAGTCCCACAGAATTCTTATCTTAAACAAGATTTCGTTAATTAACTTGCTCTCAAATGGGTTAAAAATGAGCAATGCATTTCAATTCTGTGACACAGTCCAAATCTCAGTCACAGAAGACATCCAGATAGAGTCATCTGCCTATCAGTATTTACAGTCTATCTCTCACTGCAATAAGTAGGCATTCAAAACAAATTTTAGGAGAAGAACATATGCCATCCCACTGCCATCATCTTTGTTGCACTTCTTAATGACTAATTATGTTTCTATAGATCATGAAAGTGTCACTTTACAGATATTTTTGATTGGCTATTTTTCTTTCAATACTTTTATTTTGTTATCAGCTGAGGAAGGAGCCACTATTGAAATCTGGATCATATTTTTAAAATAAATTAACATATATTTGAGATAATAGTGCATGATCCATGGTATCAATATATGCATTTGGGTCAGATGCTTTTTCTAGCTACAATAGGATGCTTTCAGGGTGAAAATCTAGACAAGACAGATTGTTCAAGGTCACTTATGTATTATAGAATTTGTCATTTTGCAGCTCAATACTTGACCAAAGTAAGTGATACTGATAAAGCCTGATACAAGGTGTCCCTTTTGTATGGCAGCTTTCGCTGGATTAGTTTTATTTCTGTATATTTCCTAGCAAATTATCATCTCTACTTGGGTACAGCAAACAAATGGAAAATAAGACTGTTCAAACATCCTCAAACCCACATATGCAAGGCTGATTTTATTTAGAGCAATCTGATGTGTTTTTATAATCTTTATGACAGAAGCTGATTTCCTTTTTTTTTGACAACCAAACTTTGCTACAGAGAGTTGGTTTTCTCTACATCCACTAAAATTCAATAAAAGCTATCATTTCATTGAAAAATATGCAGTTCATATACTTATCTTCATTTATATTTTAATTAAATATATTTATTAAAGATGTTAAACTGCTGAATGTCCACCACGAGGACTGATTCAAATTCTGGTTTAAGTGAGATTTGAGTTTTGAATTATTCAGATTTGTTATATTGGGTGGATGATAAAATATTTAAAAATTATTTGAATATTCATCGAACTATGCTACTTGCTCTAGTGTAAATATCAAATACTTCAGTGTAAAACCTGTGATGCTTTGCAAATAGGCACTTGCTGTCTGAATTGATCTGGAAAACACAAGTATATTCAGGTGCAGTTTGTGTAGGTAATTTCATTAAACTGTAGACACTATAACTCTCCAGTGAGAGCCCATTTCTGATGTCATGTAAAATCAATGGCAGAGTCCCTAATAATTTCAATGGCAGCACGACAGTTCCTGTGGTGCCGTGGTCACTCCTGAGGGTGGATCCCCTCTGGAAAAGGGTGACCTCAATGTTCCACTCATAAGTTACTTGGTAGTAAAGTCTTCACCTGCAAAAGGTTAAATCTCCGTGGAGTGCTGTATCCTTTCTTTTGGTAACTTCAAAGCTAAATTTGGATGCGTTTGCTGATGGTTGAGTTTAGTGCACACTGGGCTGAGGTTTATTGTCTTTTGGCATCCAAGTGACACAGGTCTGAGCTCACTCGAAGGAAGTTGTGCAGTACTGACAGGTGGTTGTCACGTTCATCCACCAGGGTGAGGGCATCTGGGGTGAGAAGGCTCAGCTGCTCAGGGACCTGTGCCTGTTTTCACTAATTGGAGACTTGTTCCTCAGGTCGCCTCTCGTGGGTGTTTGTAGTCAGTGTTTCCCCACCAGTCTTCTTTCATTTTGGCTGAAGGACTCTGGAATGTGCTTTTGGGAAATTGAAAGCTCATTGTCTTGTAAGTAGGTTAGAGATGGCTGCTACCTTTCCTGGGTTATAAGTGCATACTCTGTATTAAAGAGCATCTCTGAGAGAAAGATGTGCCTGTCCGGGGGCTGAAAGAATAAAGTTTCTCTGATGAGCAGTGAGATATTTTCTTATAAATTTTGGTCACTGGGGAAAATGACCCTTCAGTTATGCATTCTTATGTAATTTTTTTTTAAACTGGAAATCTAACTTCCTTAGATACTACTTTCTTATAATTGATGTGCTTTCTGTGACTATCTCATGTGAATTTCAGGGATAATTTGAGGGAAATAATCATTAATCTTTCAAGAATATCCCATAGATTATTTTAAGATCATGGGTTTTTATGTATGGTTTGCTTATGTTTTAAAAAAAGTTTTTATTTAAAAAGAGTATTAAGTGTGAGAATAATTTTATGATTTGGATACATTTATGTTTTTTATAATATTATGTTTGAAACCTTATCCCTTGATACAGCTCTTAGGAAAATGTACTTTAGAAACTATGATTATATTCAGTATTTTTAAAAGAAGCTTTTAGAAAAAAAATCACAATTGTATAGAGCAATTATTCATTTTTGCAAATGATAGTGTATGAAAATATGAAGCTTCAAAATGACTGATGACAACATTAAATTACTTACAACAGTGCACTTGACAATGTAAAAAGGTCAACATTATTCATTCAAATTATGTATTAAAAATGTTTTGAATTGCTTTTTTATTTTCTTATTTTTAATTCTTGCTGTGTATGTGTTGCTTGGTAACCTTGGATAAGTTATTTAAAATTAAAGCTATTTTTAATTCCCTGTGGAAGATCCCATGGTGAGAAACTATTGGCAGAGTGATACACAAAGGACTACCACAGCAGGCATGAGACATGTTTTGCTATGCCAAGGAATATAAGTTATTATTAAAAAGCTATTAATGAAAGCTTTTCACTACTGCAAGGGAAGACAACATAGTCTTCAAAAAAGAGAGAACTTTCCCTTTTGCCTTTTTTTTCTTTCCTACACCACTGTACACTTGAGCCACCATTTTCCAAAGTATGTCAGTAATTTTCCAAAGAGGTTCAGTGTACATACTACAGGGCAAGATTTATGCCCCGTCACAAACTCATTTCCTCATGCACTTTAAAAAAAATTATTTTATTTATTTATCCTATTTGATATGCATAAAATTATTTTCATATTTCTTGACATGTAAATTCCCCCTTGAATTAGCTGTATCACTTGATTGGTCTTGAAGAATTAATTCCCAACATAGTCATATTTTCACACTGTAGTCTTAATTTACATATAGGTGATGGTGTTGAACCAGTCAAGTTTATTAGGATCAGTCTTTACCTAATCTGACTACAAAGATGGCCATACCACCATGTGTCAGAAAGAGCTGTTTGACACTAGCTCCCATTATGGAGCTTGTGGAAGCGATGTAGTTTAAAATTGCCTCCAGCACCTCAGTAAGTTAGTGTTTGTGCTCTGCCTACTCTTCTCATTTATGCTAAATTTCTTAGAAATCTTTCACATTGTTCAGATCTCTCACAAGAGAAAATTTCTTTTCTCTCATCAGGATGCTCCGGGAGGCTTTATGTAGTCTGGGAATGACTGAAAGACAAGTTCCAAGTGATATATATTGGTTTGGAATGAGACAAACTACAGATCTAGCTACAGGCAGTACATGAACCTCAGGTGATCTGAAACCCTATTTTTGAATTTCCTGTGGAATTTCTTTGGCCTCAGACATTCCCAATGAAGAGCTGAACCTCTCAAAGTTTTTCTGAAATTGCATTGATTTTTTGGCCTTTGCAAATGTGGCAAAATTGTCTAAAAGAGAATGACTGAGACAATTGTGGCTGTTCAGCTGGGAAAACAGAAGCCTTAGGGGTCACCTTAATGCAATCGTCCAATAACTGAAGGGAGATTGCAGGAAAGCTGGAGAGGGAGCCACACAGTAACAGGACAAGAGGTAATTGCTTTAAACTGAAAGAGGGTAGGTTTAGATTAGATATTTGGGAAAAATTATTTATGATAAGGGTGGTAAGGCGCTGGAACAGATTGCCCAGAAAAGTAGATGCCTCATCCCTGAAAGTGTTCAAAGCCAGATTGGGTGGGGCTTTAAGCAACCTGGTCTAGAGAAAGTGCCCCTGCCCATGGCAGTGGGTTTGGAACTCAGTGGTTCCTTCCAACCCAAGCCATGTTATGATTCTATGATGAACTATCCTAAAGTATTTGCATGTAAAAAGATGTAGCTGATAAAATACAGAGAAATCTGATACAAAATGGTCCTAAGAAATATTAAACAAAGTTTCAAGACATGATATGGAAAGTTGATCAGGTGTTTTATAAGATGTAACTTTTCAGACATGACAGAGACAAGAGTTAAGATGGTCAGTGAAGCTGACCCTGAACCTAAGTGCAAGGAGACAGTCAGCTGAGGAAAACAATTTTGATTAGAATGTTTCATTGCTCTTTAAAAGTTTAATCTCTAATAAATTTGCATAACATGATTCATACAAGTCATTAAAATAAAATATTGGCAGAAATATGGTTCAAGATAATGTTGTTAATATGGAGAGGGTTTAATTAAAAGTTGCAACTATTGGTCACTCAAAGTTATTGTCAGTAATAACTCAGACTTTCTAATACTTGGCAATATTTATTAAGCTAATTTACAGCTGCTCTTAGGAATAAATTGTTTCTTCTAGATAATTTTAATAATTTTACTGGTAGAGCAGTACTGAGGACAGAAACAAATAAATAGATGAATGCACAAACCAAATTAGTTTACCCAGTCTTACTGCCAAGTTGCCATGGTTTTACCACCAAGACATGGCTGACCACTTCACTATATAAATGGCCATAAAATATTTAGGCAGTCTTTGAGGCAAGGTTTACTACAGATGCAAATCCAGATCCAGATCCACAGTCTTACTGCAGACTTTCTACAACTTTTTTCCTGAGAATGTAAAGAGGTTGTGGCATGAGATTATCATTCTTTTACATGTTGGTGACTGAACTTTCACGTCAGTGAATAGCACAAGAGAATCAGTTCTGCCTCACAATCCTTGGGCAAGATTTTCCAAAGAAAAGATTGATGGATTCAGCTTTCAATGGGAGATAAATTTATTTGGCTTATTATTTCAACCTAAAACTCCTAAAACTGAGGATATATGCAGGTTTTGCAAAAAGTACTTGTGCATTTGCCCTTATTATCTTCTGCTTTCAGAGGCAAATGTATCTACCATTTACCACGAGTCTCAATCTGTTTCATGCAAGAAACCTTTCTCAGTGCTGTGCAGTCTCCAGAGTCCAGAAAATAATCTCTAGGCCTGTTACTACTGTGTTCCCCTCACCCTCCTGCCCCTTCCTGCCTGACATTAATGCTAAAAGGTCCAGTTCTGCTACCTTGTGAATGATAGATTATGAAGGGATAATTTCTCTCTTTTCACTGTTATTTTAAATCAATTTCTGGAAATACACGTTCCAAATTTTTTTGTACAGGTACATAGTTTTTAACTCTTAAATAAAACATCTGCAGAGTTTTCCGGTGCCATGACAATTTGTTTTCTTCTTCGATGTATTTACATGTGTTTTCTGGACAAGCAAAGACATCCTCATGTGTTTTCTGCTGCAGAGGACACTAAAGAAGTTTAATATTGCTGCCATTTGGCATATATATGAATAGTGCTTTCTGGTTTCATTTTTTTACATGGCATGCCAGATCTCCCTGAAATGCTACTCTGGCTGTTTGTATGGTTACTGAAGCACTGATATACTTACTGTGCTATGTACAAAGAGAATATTGTGCTCTTGTATGTATATTAATAATCTGTAATGCATACCTGAATGCATATCTGCAAGAAATCTATGTATAGTGAAAAGTGGTTAAATACATTTATAATTGTTTTGGGTTATCATTTAAATATTTTATAATCATTTGGTAAAGTTTGATTGGCAAGTTTTTTTCTCATCATATTTTAGAACAGCTGTTCCTGATTCTTGTTCCCAAAGCATTCCTTAGAAAGTTTACTTGCTGGAAAGGTAACTTTTGTTTTGTGTTGGTTTATTTTTGATTTTTCTTTTCTCTTATATAATTATAGGGTACCAATACAGTAGTGTAACAAGCATAATTTCAAATTAATTCATTTCATCAGTAGAGCTTTGTATCCCTGGAAAGGTTTATTCCTTGCTGTGGATTCATTTACCATCTATGTCATTCTTATCTGACACCCATTTTATCAGTGATGTCTCATCATTCTCTGAAATAGCAAGACAAGGCAATAGACTTCTTTAAGTTTTAACTAAATCTAATTAATTGGTCACAATAGATTTCTCTGAAAGTTCTCTTGCATTTTAATTAAGTATTGACTTTTGTAAAGTGAAAAGCTCATTTTGCATACTCAAGACCTCAGCAACTCTTAAAATAGTCTCCAGACAGGTATTAACTGCAGTGTAGACACATGTTGGTTCCACATAGAAAATAAAGTGACTTATCCTGGATTTTCCATTACTTTTCAGTCTCATTTTTATGACTTCTAAGATATTCAGGTACTGCATGCAGAAGAGAAGGCATTGGGGTAAATATGGGCAAAATATATGGAAGTTTCTTTCAACTCCCATGTTTATTGTTCTCTTTTCTTATATTTGTATGTATAGAATTGGAAGCCAAAGACAATTTGTGATAGAACTATTTTGCATGGAATAATATTCTGGAAAGCTCAATATCTTTAGAAAATATGGTAATTTCTGGGAGATATTGTGGTCACACTGAGTGAGTCTACATTATAACACCTCATCAGCATTTTGTCCTGTGGTTCAGCGTGAGGAGTGGGACCCATAATTATTTGTGACAAGGAAATATCATTAAGGAGTGAAGTGGAACACTAAAAACTTTGATTGTCTTTTGTGTTTTTTAATGGAAGTTTCAAATTAAATTACTTTGAAAAATAAAGTGAATTTTAAAGTTAATGGTACTTTCTGGGTAAGCAAATAACAAATAACTATTTTAACAAAAAAAAATTCTTTATATTTTTGGTCTTAAAAATAGTCAATTGCTGTAGTCACTGACAATAGTTGGTGTTAGTCCACATGTATGGATGCTACTATAAATTAAGGTATTTTTATTAACCTCTTATTAAGAATAAAAATACAACAAATATTTATTTATTTCCCAAGGCTCAATTCCACTTATCTTATTGAAGTTCTGTGGAAATACTTTTTATTTTCTTTATTGTGTAATATATGGTAGTGAGATAATATGTCTTATGTAAGAAAAAAAAAAGAAAAAAGTAGACTCAAATTATTATTAACTCTTCTTAAATTTTGACAGGTAATTTGAGACACTGAAATGCAGCTTCTAAAAGAGTTAAGAAATTTTCATCATATGTCTTTGAAGAGCAAAAACAAAATAATAATTGAATAGCACTGAGTTGCTTCAACTCAATGGATCAAGCTAAAGATCATTCAGGTGTTCTGCTTGAAGCATCATTTGAAGACATTTAGGGAAAAATGGAATAGAAAATATGTAAAAATTAAAACTTTCATCATTTTATCAAATGTTTCAACAATGGCAGGACTTGGGTCATCCTGCTAAATAGCAAAAGAGAAATCTTTTTCATTTAGCCTTGTCATTGATTTTGGACACATTTATTCTTTTGATCTCCTGAATGTCATATGTCAAATTAATTCCATAATTAATATAAGGTTTTGTGGAAAATATTTCCTTTTGCGCCAGTGTGCTTCTTGATTTTTCTGGCTGCCTGATAATCCTTGAATTACCAAAAAATGGGCCATCACTGCCTATTTTTTTCTTGAATGTACAGACCTATGTTATACCCCGTGTTCTGTTTGTCAAAGTAAAAAAATCCCAGACTACTAATCTGTGTTCACATGAAAAATATTGCATATTTTCTGGTCTTGCTCTATATATTTTTTAATTCTAAAGACTGTAGAATAATTATTTCATTTTTTGGTCACATTTAACATTTCTATATATTAAACTGGTATTTTTTGAAAACTAACTGTAATGTTTCCAAGATTTCTTTTCTAAATGGAAATATTCTAAATTGAGCTCTTTGGATATAGATGTTATATTCTGTGAAAAATTTTGCATTGTTATTCTGTTTAATCTCCTAATCACTCAGAACTATGATTTTTAATTTTTTTCCAGCTTTTTACAGTGAGCACTGACATTTCAGATCACCAGAAAGATTTTTGTGGTTTAGTATTTATTATATTTTACAGGTCATGCACAGAGAAACATATTCTCAGACAATTCAAAAGAAGAAAGAATGTTGGAATGTTAGTTTTTTGTTGGCTTAAAAAAGATGGGTCTATAGTAGTTAAACTGCCTTTCATCTTATTTTCTTCAGAGATTTCTGACATGAAAACTTCTCCCCAAAACTCCTGAAGGTTTCCAAAGGGAAGTGAAATATATTCTTTTAAAACTCTTTTGCAACTTTTGTTACTGGTGGCAAATTTCTCTTCTCAAACATATGACTTTCAAGAGAGGAAACTGCTGAAAAAATGTAAAGATACAAAAGTCACTACAGAACCAGAAGTTTTCTGGCTTTGTAATATATTCTAAGTTGTTCTTGGTTGCAAATTAAATAGGTGGTGCACAGGATGCCAATGCTTTAAGAAAAAAACAGCAGGAGAGAATGTGTAGGGGGAATATTTATTACAAATTTGGAAAAGATTTAGGGAAAACAGATGGATACAAATGTGTAAATTTCAATCATTACCTGCCCTAAAAGCTGTAGTATTTAATTTTGAATTAGTTGAAAGTATTTATGCATCTTCATAGAATCTTAGAATGGTTTGGGTTGGAAGAGACTTTAAAGATCATCCCGTTCCAACTCCTCTGCCACGGTCAGGGAACCTTCCACTAGACCAGGCAGGCTGCATCCTCACTTGAAACGTAGCCAAGTCTCCTGCTGTAATCAAGCATTTTGGATAAGCATGAGTCAGAGAGCAAGACATGCAATTCTCGTACCGTGGCATAGAAAAATTTACAAGATAATGATGCATCGTTGTTTATTTTCATTCAGTGTACAATGATCAATTCTATCTTTTATTTATAAAATATTAAAAAAATAATAACCTTTTTACTTCCTTCTCTTAATAAAACTTTTCATTAAAAGTGATTTCTGTGATCACTAAGGTGGGTATTTATCCTGGGAGGCCATATTACATTTACAAATAGGTAAAACTAATGCAGTCTTAGTGCTACTAGAGCCACTTTCTTTTTCCAAGAAATCAGTGTTCCTAATATTAAGACATATTACCTGAACTGCAACTTCTCTAAGAACCTGAGATAAGTATGCAGATATATGAGTATATTTGTACACATATATGAAAAATATTCTAAAAAATGTAAAGATAATATGGCTGAAAAAAGGTTTATCAAGACAGGTATTTTGGCTAGAGAAATGTTATCGCTTTCCCATCTGCAAGGCTGTGTGTGCTCCAAAAGTCATTGCAAGATAGCAGCAGCACAGGGGAAAAAGAAAGGTGGTGGAAAACAGCTTTGCCTTGCTCTTTCCTGAGATGTGAAACATACGTACATTACTTCAGAAATTGTCTGCTTAACTGATTTTGCACATGTTACAGAAATGATTTACAGACGTCACAGAGACTACTTAATGAGACAAGGTGCAAATAAGGTTAAACAATGCAACAGCACTGTCTGAGCAAGATGAACAGTCTGTTTGGGATGGTGAGTATGTAGCAAACACTCGTGCAACATCAAAACTTGTATATTCAGCTTTTCTGTGTTTGCCTGGAACTTGTAATATATTTTAAAGGAAACAAAATTTCAGAGGTTGCCCTCATGTAATCCTGAACCAATAAGTATTTAGGATCTTCAAATATGGTGTGCCCTCTAAAAAGTCTTCCTTCCTGATATTAATATCTGCTACTTCTTTGGTATTTTTCTGCCTGTTGTGCACCTTGTAGTGTGTATTTACAGGCAGAAGCTCTAGAACACTTGGTATGTCATCAAAGTCAATTTTTGAGCCTCCTTCTTCAGCTTCAAACTATTTTTTGTGTCAGTAATTTGTCCTAGATCTTAAGCATCATTGATCACATTTTAAGAGAGGGTGTAAGATAATTTCCTACTAAAATTGTGAGCCATAATTTTATATTCTGGAGACTCTAAGACCACTGTTGTCATGCTGTTTCTGGCTTTTAATTTTTCTTTTTTTTTTTTTTCTGAAATTTTTCAGTACATCAGGTTGAAACTGATGTCTTTAAATATTGGAAAGAACCCAACAATATATTTTACTCCATTATAATTTGCTAATAATTTATGGTTTTTCAGCAGCAGATATTAGATATGCTATTCTGTTGGTTGTCTTTAGAATCTGTTCTTCTAGACAACTTTCTTTTTTTCCTTAGTAATTTATAGTTTAAATAATTCAGTATCACAATTTAAGATTATCTTTATTCTGGCCATATAAATTGTGGAGTAATTTCATTCTTTTGTTAAAATAGGGATGGATTAAAAAAAAATGTAGGGAAAATGACAGATCCATTAATGAGAGCTGCACCAGATCAGTGCCAAGGTCTCCTGTGGTTTGCTCTAAAGAAAAGTGCTTTGTCTTTTGTTATACACTCATACATATATACTCAGTCAGTTTATTTCAACCGCTATTTGAAGCTCCTTGCCAGAAAAAATAGTAATGAAGCATGGTTTTGTTCTCTAAGTGGTAATAATGAAAGTCATATTTGTAAAATGCAAAATTGTAGCTTTAGAATTTTTAGAAATAAGTTTTCATTTAAAGAGAAAGATGCTGTGTGCAAGAACAACATTGTTGCAAAAGCGATGAAATAGCAAACCTGAAAGTACAACACTTTGCTTTAGAGTATTCATTTATAGTAATCTAAAACAGCCTTGAAGGTACAGTTAATTCCCAAACACAGAAGAAAAAAGTTGTGTGACATTTCTGCTAAATTCATATAAAAAGAAGTCACAGAAGTATTAAAGCTACTTTGTAATTAATCTGATTTTTCAAGTAATTACGTGTTTTTCAAACTAATGGAAAAAAGTTATATGTTTAGTCCTTTATCAAAATATTACTTTATTCACAGAATCACTGAATGGTTCAGGTTTGAAGGTACTCTGCAGGTTATTCAGACAGAACTTTACTCATCTGTAAAGCAAAATTGTACACAGGAAACAAGCACAGACCACTCAATAGTCTTAAACTGATGTCTGTTATTTCAGGTTTCTAGAGGAAACGATATTCTGCCAAATCTTATACCTATCTTGTACACCTATATTTCAAATAACCTAATAGTGTAGAGAAAGCTTTTTGTAGCATGAACTAGCAGACAGGGAGTAAGTAAAAAGCAGAAGATTGGAGCTGTAACTCCATTTCTACTAGCCAATAGTCGAAACTGCTTGCCTCCCCCCTTCAGAATTAGATCTCTGAGTCAATGTACACCACTCCATAGGTATGGTGGTCTGTTTGTAGTAAGAAATATTAGAAGTCACAATAAACCCTTGAAGAAAAATATCTTTCTTGATTTTAGCTAAAATACTGGACTGTGTTTCATTTTTTTCTTTACTGAGACATTAAAGATTTTAAAGTCAGGAGCATTTCAAGAAATATACACACATACACACATATATTTATATACAAATATTTATGTTTGCTTATTTATCCTATTCTTCAAATTCCTCAAAGCAAGTGTGTCTGGATTTCAGTGGGATTTTCCTGAATTTGAATATGAATTTGAATGTTAAGAAATGAGTGTCATATTTTGTAGTTAATTTCAATTCTCAAACCCTAAAAATCTTTCATCTACTAATTTCCTCCTCCACTGTATTTCAGTGTAGGAACTCCATATGTAATTATCTGTCTTGGTTTGAAGACA
>VZTX01007021.1:0-23165 GCA_013400915.1 Pardalotus punctatus | reverse complement strand
GGTTCCCCTCGGCCCCGGCGGGGCTGGCACAGGTGCGTGTCCCCGGCCCCAGTGCCCGCCCCGCTCCCGGCCCGTCCGGCCGCCCCGTGCCAGCTGGCGCCGGGGAAAGGCGGATTCCGGCCGGAGGAGACGCTCCCTGTCCCCCGTGCAGCCTTGGGCTTCTCCCAAGGGAGCAGCTGGGCCGGGAAGGCGGCGGGGTAAGGGCAGCGAGGCAGGGGCTGAGGCAGCGCTTATTCAGTGCTTTTCTTTCCGACAGTTATTTGATCTTTCTCACCCCTTCCCCTCCCAGTGCAAGTGCTCAGCTCCATTTCCCTGAAAGCGAGTTCCTACAAAGTTTGGACAGTGGGAAGTTTAAAGTCTCTAATCCCACTGATAACATCCTTGGACTCGGATTTTTTTTTTTTCTTTTGCCCCACCAGAATGTCTGTTTCTGCAGCCTGCCCCATGCCAAAAGTGCCTGTTTGAGAGGGCGACTTGACAGTGGCTGGTTCCATCTGTTGGGAACCTGCTTGGGCTTGAGGAATTGTGAGATCTCAAGGTTCTGGGTCTGTGAAATAGCAAAGAAAATGTGTCTTGGGAGACAACATGATAAAATAAAAATGAAGGGTCACTCCTTAGCCACCCTTGCGGCTCCAGTTTCCACAGGCTCACCTGAGCAGGTGTTACTGTAGCTGGGGCACCACTGGCAGCTTGCAGTGGGCCCCCAAAAGCCTGGGGCCAGCTGGCAGAAGCTGAGCTGCTGTCTTGCCATGTCCTTAGTGCTGGTGCTTGTTCTGTGTGTGGCGTCGTTCAGCTGAAAACTAAGCCAGGCTGGAGGGGAACTCGAGCCACAGGTCTCCCTAAATATATTTTACTCTGATTTATGATGCAGCTGTGCAGGGATGGTGGGTGGGAGAAGGGAGTGGAGAGCCTGGGCTCCCTTCCCTGCAGCACAGTGGACTTTGGCTGCCCCACCTGATCACTGGGCTGTGCCTGTGCGTGGTGTGGGCAGCACAGGTTGTGCTCACAGGGGTCCCAGGAAGTCGAAAGGGCATGGGAAGCTCCGGGAAACTGTTGGAGCTTGTGGCATAACTTTGTGCAAGAGCACTGAGGGAGCCCGGATGGGTTTTGGAAATGCAGAGTTGGAGCTTTGTCTCCGTGGTTTGAAATGTGCCCAGTTTAGTGTCAGCTCTCCTGTTGTTTGGGATAGGTGGGTGTTGCACAGGAAGTTCAGCTGGTGTTGGGGAGCTGCTGGGAGAGGGGAGGCTGAAGGGCAGGTGGCTGTTGGGGGCATTGGTGTCCTGGGGCCACAGCCCAGGTGTCCCCCCGTCTTTCCTCTTCCGGTGCTCCCTGGAACATCTGTACTGCACAGCAGAGATGCCACAGGCACAGTCAGATCTGTGTGGGGGGTTTAGCTGTGCCCCCTGAATCCAGCACATCTCTGGGGTGTGGTGATGCTGCTGTTCCTTAAATTAATCTGTGCCAGCTGCTAAACCAGCACCCGAGGAAGGTGATGCTGGTGCCAGCAAGTCTTCTCTGAGCAAAGTGATGCCGGTTCCGTGCCTTCCAGGGAGTCCTAGCCAAGATTGTCCTAGTGTGGGTCCAGTAAGGAGAGTAAGTGCTGCAACTTCAGCCCCCAGAAGGCTCAGGCACAGGAGGTGTGAGGCAGTGGAACAGGCTTTTCCGGCCTTTGGGAGAGTCACTTCCTCTTCCTGTGGAGTAGGAAGACCTGTTCTGGGGTGGCTTCTAGGGGGCAAAGCCTTTAAAGAGGGTGATGTGGAGGCCCAGGGCCTCGTTGGCGTCTCCACCTTCCCTTACTCATGTGCTCCATTAGTGACCCAGCAGCAGTGTCCCAGTTTCATGTGCCGGCTGTTCCTGCAGGGATCAAAGGGACGGGAAATGGAGGAAGCTGGAGTTAGACATTCTCCTGGCATGTGGTGGTTGGGGCACCTCTGCTCTTACCCAGCTCTTCTGGTAAAATCTCAGTGGAATCTGCAGGGTGTTTAACAAAAGTCAAGTGAGCAGGAGAGCAAGGAAGTGCTTTTATAGGATTGATGAGGGAAGGGGCAGTGCTTGGTCAGAGCACCCAGGGAGAAGATTAAAACTTCAGCTTTCCCAGAAGCTGATCAGCTGGAGGCCAGCAGGGGTAGGTCTGCTGCTCAGACTTGGAGGTAACATCCTAGCAGGAATGCCATGTGTTATTTTCCCAGCTCTGCTAAGGAAAGCTGGCTTTCTCACTGATCTCTATAGAAATAATCTTTCAATTCAAATAATGAAAAATAATTTTTAACTCCCTGACCCCACCTCAAAACCCTCTCTCTGCTGGCAGGGCCTAGAAGGAGCTGTTGTCTGTGTCTTGCTTCATAAATCAGAAGTTATTTCCTCCCAGCTCTTCCAAAGTTGAGTTGCAAACTGTGTGATCCTGTGCAGAGTGGATGAGTTGGTGTTTCTGATTTGCTGAGGTGCAGGGGGGTAGCTGGGCTCTGTGGAGGGTGTGAGGAGGAGCAGTGGGGCCGAGTTCAGCCCTGCAGGCAATTAACCTTTCTGGCCAGAAGGAGATGGGAGTGAAAGTCTGGTGATGTGCCTTGTCAGAAGTTTAACCTTGTCATTTGTCTCTGAGAGCTTGGAGTGCTCAGACTTTCATCAGACATCTCTGCTTTTCCCCTACAGAGGGATGCATTCTGCTTTCAGTCCACAGTTCAGTTTTATAGAACAGATATGGGGAAACACTGGGGCCCCCCCAGAAGCTGCAGCTGTGTCTTTCTCTGTGGAGGCTGCAGCAGCCCAAGTAGAAGCAGCATTAACCACTCTGTTTTTCCTTTTTCCTCTCTCCTGGGGCTTTTCTGCTGTTGCTTCATGCCATTTTCCAGTGTCAGTGCTAAAATGACAATCCCTCTTTGTTCCTTTGGTCTCTGCAGTTCTGAATAGTTAGCTGGGCTATGGGCAGGGTTTTCTGCTAATCTAAGCTGTAAATGCTTGGCAAAATCAAGTATCAGCAACAGCAGGCAGTGTCTTTGCTGGGAGAGGACCTGAGATGTCACATCTGAGTCATGTTTGGAAACTTCTCCAGGTCTTAGAAATGTCTTTTTCCTGCAAACACCCCTGCTTGGAAATGGCACCAACACCTCTGTGGCCACGTGGGCTTCCAGACCCCAGGTGAGAGTGCAGCTGGTGCAGGGTGTGGAGCTCCTTACAATGGTGAAACCTTCAGGAACCTGCTCTCTTGAGACATTTCTCCTGCCCTGAGCTTGCTGTGTCGGGAGCAGTAGTCCTTGTTGGTTATTTTACTGAATTAGGAAAAGAGGAGGTGTAGATCAAGGTGTCTCTGAAGGCACTGCCTGCAAACTCAACTGAGGCTGGTGTGTAGAACATTTTCCCAAATTATGGGCTGTGGAAGGTGGGTCCAACAGGACAAATGCAGAAATGAAGTCTGAACAAGTAATTTATTCTGGTTGTAACTAGAGGAAACGTTTCAAACCTAGTAGAGGGAGAAATGGCAAGAGAAGGGGAAGTCTTGGTGTCTCCAGAGCCTTGGGAAAGCCAAGTGGTGCAGTTCCTGCCTGGGTTTGAATTCTGTCATGTTGAGACTTCTGTCTGCTATATGGAAGAAACCAAAAGTGAGAGAAATAAAGTCACCAGGAAGGACAGAGGCCTGAAAATATGTGGGAATTCCCACAAAGACAGACATAGTTCTGCTTGAATTCCTGGAAAATGAAACACAGTTCTGCTTGAGGGTGGACAAGCTCACCTGTTGCTTAGACAGAAAAGATCTGCCCAGCTTCTTGTAGAGCAGGAACAGGAGGCTGCACTTCTCCACACCTTGTTCTGGGGTGTCCTGGGATGGTGCTGCTCTGGGACCAGGCAGCTTGGCAGGGCTGAGATGTGTTTGGACAACCTGGTGGTTCTGGGGAGCAAGATGGACTTGACCTGTTCCACTGTGAGCATGATGGGCCTTTCCAGAAGTGTCCTGAGAGCCCACCTTGCTGTGAGCTGACCCCACAGCAGGGAGAGCTGTGGCAGCCCCGCTGCTGGGGTGGTCAGGGGATAACTGGGGTCAGTGGTGAGAGCATCCTGTGCAGCTCTGCCTTGTTCCCAGTTTCTTGTGAACAAAGTCTTGGGAAACTGGTGGTGCCGGGGTTCTCTTGTGCTGCCTCAGTGAACTGTATTTCCCTCCTAAATCAGGCAGAGCTGCTGCAGCACTTTCCTGTGGGCACATTGTTCTGCTGGTGGTGCTGAAGTTGGAGTTGTGCTGGGATAACTATGGGACAGTAGCACAGCTGAGTTAACTCCAGTCTGGATCCTCCTGCTCCGTACAGGACACTGCACAGTGGATTTGGGGTGTGCTCTTGCTTCAGTGAGTGTCCAGGCAGGTACCAGAGCAGCTCTCTTGGCTTAAAGGGGTGTCTCACACCAGGAGGAGCACTCGTGGAGGTCTGTCAGCACCAGGACTGGTGTCTGGCTGCACTGCCAGAAATGTGTTGGTCCAGAGGCTCCCTGCCCTGCTCCCAGCCTGGCAGCAGATCTCTGCCTGCCTTCTTTATCAGGATCTGTTTGTCGTTGTGGCTGTGCCTCAGATCTGAGCTCTGGGACAGTTTTAACTATTGATACAGGATCTATTTCTGCACCTTTCACCTTGGAATGGGGAGTAGGATGGAGGCCTTGCCCCAGGCCTGGGTGAGCTGCTCCATCTGGGGAGGGCAAAGCCACAGCAAGGTGCTGTGTTGTCTAGGTTGCAGTGCTGATGTGTTGTGCTGGTGCCAGTCATGGGATAGCCTGGAGGATCTCTCCTGCAAGCTGGTGTCTGCAGGGGACCTCTCTTGTAGAAAAGTCCTGCTTCAGCTGGAATTGAGCTGGGCTGTCTGTCACTCTGTGGGAAATGTGAGACATGGGTGGGACAAGGGCTGGAGGAGGAGGAGGGTCTGCAGGGTGCCAGTGGAATTGAGCTTTACTGACTGAATTTTCTGCTTTGACTTTGTGATATGCCATGAGTGTGGAGTGTTTAGGGAAGAGGCTGTGGTTTAAGTTCTTACCCAAGGCAGATTGCTTCCTTCAAGTCGTGCTTCTCATGCTGCTTGTGGTTGGGGAGGTTCTAAAGGAGGTCATGTTTCTGTGAGAGGTAAAAGCTATAATGTTAATACTGCCTTTTACTTCTGGTGGTGTGAGGAGAAGGAGAAGGTGTTTGCAGAGAGGCTGGAATAGAAACAGTCCAGGACAGAAGGCATAGCTGAAGGCACTGTGGCAGGGAACCACGTGGGGTGTACAGCAGCTGCTTCCACACCATTTACCTGCTCTGACTGTTGAACCTCTTCAGGCTGCCGGTGTCCACAGTGGTGGGGTAGAAGCTGAAAGTGGATTTCATGTGAGCAGGGCTGATCAGACCTCTCAGGACTAAGGCAGCGTCTCTTGCGTTTCAGTGGTGCTGAGAGTGGGTGGTGTGAAAAAGCTGTGCCAGGTGGGATGACAGCTGGGGCCAGGGAGAATGTCCAAAGGGTTGTTGACATCCTGCTGGTTGCCTCAGTCTGATTGTTGTCAAACATTTCCTGGGCTCTCACCTGCCTGCTGTACCTGTTCCTTTCGAATTACAGCAACAATTAGGAAGTGCTCACTAGCAAGTGGCTGAGGAGGACCTGGGCTGGGAGAGTGGCTGCAGATCAGAACTCCAGCGAGAGTCTGACAGCCCATGGCTCTTCAGCAGCCTTGGTACCTCTTTTACAACTGTGTGAATCATTAGTGAGCAGTGTGATTCATGCACAGATCATCATTCACATTGAGCTAATGAATGAGCCCCTGAGGAATGACGTGGTAGAGATAGAAATGAGCACCTCAAAAGAGGACAGACTTTTTTGGCTTTGTGGCAACTGGATTTCTTCGCCCCCCTGTTAGCCACCTATTCCCATGTAGCTTTGGGGAATTAGCATCTTAATAAACAAATCTGGATTTGTTTCAGTCCCTCAGTGTACATCTTGTACCCAAATGGCCCATTAGCATAATGCAACAAGTCTTTTAAACTTGGAGCATTAATAATTGGAGAAGGAGGAGGGAGAGCAGGGGAGCTGTGGCAAAACTGAGCCTCCCAGTGAGTCACAAATGTCTGAAGTGCAGAAATGTCTGTTCCACTTCCCAGTAATTGGGCATCCGGGCTTTCTGCATGAGGTCAGATGCAGCCAATAAGACCTATTCAAAACATGCCTATGCAATTCTGTTTTTGTGGTGTGTTTGCCTTTGATCCAAGGATTTTGGAGAGGCATCGATTCACCTTCCCCGTGGAGTGTGTGGGATCCACCTGCACTGATTCGGTGCTTGGGATGAAGTTGGGATCTGCTCCTGGAGCTGCATGGCTGATTCAGGATGTGGCTGCTGCTGGTGGCTCGAGCAGCAGTATCAGAGCTGGCCCCGGTTTGGGGCTGGAGCTGCTGACATCTCCCCAGGGCAGGTGGTGCATGGTGGCCAAGGGCTTGCTGTCACCTGCTACCTGTGCAGCCCTCAGACACACGGGAGCTGCCCGTGCTGTGCTGTGTGGAGGAGTAGGAGTCTGTGACCTGATTCTTGTCTCACCTCCTTTGTGTGCTGGGAGTGAGGGAGGCTGAGCTCAGGACGCAGCTCCTGGCAGGCGGCCGGTGGCTCTCAGGGGGGAGCACTGCCTCGCCTGACCCGTGCTGAGGCTCCAGCCAGACTTGCCTCTGCTCCTTTGCTGAAGCAGCCATTTGCTGCCTCCCTGTGGGAGGCTTTCCCTGGCTGCTGGAGCCAGGGGTGCACTGAGGAAATGAGGTTTTCCAGGGTGGGTTCTGGCCGGGTGCTTCTCTCCCTGGCTCGCACTCAGAGCTTGGGTGGCGTCTGGAGGCCTTTCCTCCCTGGGAAGGTCAGTGGGTGAGGGTAGGGGGGCAGGATACTTTTTCAGGATGGTTTTACTGTCTGCCTTCAAGCTGTTTCTGGCTACTTAAATTGCTTTTTCTATCCAGTCTGCCAGCATTAGAGGAAAATGATATACAAGATTCCTGTCTTGAGCTTTGGAGCAGGACTACAGCAGGAGAGCCTGGCATTGTGTGAGCTGTGGTGGAATAGCTGCACGCTCTCATGCTGTGCAGTTAAGTGGTTTTCCTTTGTCCAGAGGAGAGGTAGCATTCAGAGACTGGAGGAATTCGGTGTCTGGGGTGTTTCTTCAATTCAGGGGAGGGGGGCCTCCGTTTCTCCAATTAATGCTTATGCTGAAAAGGATTCCTGAAGAATGAATTGCTTGGTCTCCAGACTCTGCAAATCTCCTCATACCCATCCTGCCCCCATCTTGTCCTTTTTCTCTGCTTCTGAGGTGTCAGTGGATCCAGAGAGGTGAACTCTGCCTTATTTTTGCTTGGGAACTGGTCCCTTCCATATTTCATACCCTTCTTTGGATGATGTGGAAGCCTTTGAGGAATGACTTGTATTGATGTTGCTGTTTAGGAGATGATCCAGAGTTCTGCTGCCTGCTGGGGTGAAATGCAGGACACCTTTGAGGTGGGGATTGTGAGGTTCTTGCTGAAATTGTGCTGTGGGAAGTTCTGCCTGGCTTTTGGCTCAGTTCCACATTGACTCTTGGAGAGCTGTGGTGGGTCCTGCTCAGCTCTGTGCGCTCTGTGTATCCGTGTGGTGCTTGTGTCCTGCTCCAGCTGTGCTTTGGGCCCATGGGCTGAGCAGGGAGGGGGATTTCATCTGGTTCTGGTGGAGGCATCACAGAACACTGTTGCCTTCAAGCAGCAGTTAGGTTGAGGCGTGTTGGCTGGGTTTATTGCAGAGCATTCAACTGATGCTCTCACAGGCGGTGTGGTCTTTGGCTAACAAGTGATGTGGCCTCTGAAGCACTGAGGGATCCTGGACTCTTGAGATTCCCTGCTCTTTCCTAGCAGGCTGACAGCATTTCCAGGAAAAGTTGTACAGCTCTTGAATCTGCTGTGGTCTCTCTAGATGTGCCATCTCAAGTGGGCTTGAGCCACTTTCTATTTGATGAAGGCTTTGTCTTATTAAAAGACATGAAGTCTTTAAAGGGCACAGCTGTGACCTGCTTGTGTTCCACAGCCATAATTCATAAGTTGTAAGAGCACGTGTAGAACTTCCTTCTGGCAAGGTCAGTGCTCTTGCACACAGGGCAGGGATGAGTGGGGAGTGTCTGATGGCCTGGGTGTTGTAAGGGAGCCCAAACCAGCAATTTTGTACTTGCCTGTACCAAAGGACGCTTCCTTTTTATAGCACTCCATTCAACATCTCTGTTCAGATACAGCATCAGAAAACCTCAAATACTCTTTCCTCACATCACTGATTTTGTGGATGGTGCACTGAACTTAGTCCTTTGCTGAAGTACCACGTGCCTGCGGTGCCATGGGTGTTGGTTCAGGAGCAGCTCTTTGGGACCTCTGGGATGTTCCTGATGGAGTTCTGCCTTGGATTACAGAGGTATTGTTAGCATCTGTCTTGCAGCTGGCTCTGCGTGGAACTGGTTTAGCTATCATACAGCTTGGGTAGCCTTGGCTGTCCAGGCAGCTTGGGCTCCTTGGAATATGTTGTGCCTGCCCAGTGGTCCACAGTCCTGGCCAGAGACCAGCAGGTGACCTTGGGAAGGTAACACGGCTTGCAGCAGTGTGTGGCAGCAGTTGTTTCATAGAAAGCTCCCTAGCTGTGGAATGTGGTTGGGATCAGGTTATCTGGAAGCTGCTGGCTCTGTGCTTCTGGCAGTCACACACAGGCCTCACGCTGCCCTTGGTTCTGGGGGACAGCAGGATGCTCGTGAAGCTGTGCCCTGTAAAAATAAGCCCATTTTGAGTCCTAGGGAATGACTGCCCTCCCTGCCTAGCCTCTGTATCCCGCATTCCACAGTGTGCTATTAGTGTGAAATGTTTCACTGTGGAACAGCTACGGCTCAGCTGCTGTTTGTCAGGTCTCCTCTGATACCACAGGGCAGGCCAGTCACTGCTATTTATATAGCAGTCTGTGAAATTAATGCTCTCCTGTGCCAGCTCATAGCCCAAATTGCAGGAGCCAGGTTGACTGACTGCTCCTCCTCAGGCTGCTGGTGGTTGTCTGCCAGGTGGCAGGGAGCTGTGGTTGGTGCTGCTGCTTTGGTGTGGGGTGGGGCGGTACAGGAACCGTTTCACTGGCACAACGCTGTGAAGGTGGTTGGAGCCTTTTGGAAAACCCCTACTCCATTTTCTAGTTCCAGCTGGAAGTGTGAGGACGTGCTGAGCCGTGCCTTCTGATGGCAGGAGAATGGAAACATGGTGACAGAGCCCTGCAGGTGGAGATGGTCACCCAGAGCAGGAGGCTTCCCTGGCAGCTGTCATGGAAAGCAGCCACGGGGTGCACGTGGCAGCTTGTCCCAGATGGGGTGCAGTGCCTGCTTTGTGCACTTGGCTCCTGCCCTGGTGCCTCTCTTGGGCTGGACCGCAGAGCACGTCCAGAGGGCCCCGCTCCTGGCACCAAGCGTGCCGTGGGCTGCAAACAGGGATCCAGCTGGTGCCGGCATCCTCCGGGTGATCCCTGCTCCTGGAAGGGAGCCAGGGGTTCTCCTGGTCTGCAGTACCACAGCACAGGGAGGGGCTGTTGGATGGTCCCTCCTTTCTTGCAGGGAAAGCGCCTGCTGGGTGCCCCAGCACCTGCTGCAGGGAGAGTGGCGAGGCTCTCCCCTCCAGCTTTTCGGGACTGGGTTAGTGGTGATTCACGCTGCCCACACTGCCACTCGCTGTGATCACTTGTCAGCAGTTACTTTGAGGTCTCTCTGTGTCTGGGAGAGCTGTTTGTGGTACGGTTGTCTGAAATTCTAACTGGAGTAACGTTGGAATTTTAATAATAGAAAGGCTGCCCTGTCCACAAACCTTGATTTTCTGAAGAACTTGCTATCTCCAGAGAGCAGAATGTGCTTATTTTTGCTTCCCCTTCTTCCTCCAACAGCCCTCTGGCAGGCTGTAGGAGGAAGCTAGAGCCTACCTTTTGTCGTTTAGGGAAGTTGGAGCCCCGATCCCCATCTTCTCTCCTGGAGACACCCAGTGCTGCTCAGTGCGGGTGGTGATGAATCTGAGCCGATTGCCCGCTGCTGGCAGGGCTGGCACTGTGAGCAGCACCCACAGCACCAGGCAATGCAGGGCTTCTGCCTTTCCAGAGCTGGCACTAAGCTGCCTCCGTGGTTCTTTGTGGTCTGTGGGCTGGTGCCCTTCGCTCCTGGTTGTCTGTCAGCCCATCCCCTCTGCAGTGGCCCTGGTTGTGCTGGCCCCTGGGCCGGGATGCTGCTTCCCTGCAGAGCAGCATCTCGGAGCCTGGATGGCAGTGGCAGCTCTTTGGCAGCTGTGCAGGCTCTCCTCAGCCCAGAGCAGGGACAGCAGCTGGCTGGAGCTGCTGCAAGTCTGGCTCAGCTCAGTCTGAAAGCATCAGCTCCCGGCTGCTCTGTGGAATTTGGGTGTGCTGAACTAGGGGGAAAGCCTTAGCACTGCTGTGAAATGGGGATAGAACCTGGAATGGGGTCCATGCTTCCTTTGGGAGTGCTGTGGGTGATGCAGGGAGGATCTCCTGGCACGTTTGACCCCAAAGTGGCAGTGGGAGCACTGCCCTGATGATCTCCATTGAGCACTTGGCTGTGCCCATAGCAGGTGTGTGGTGAAGTTGTGTCCCCTTTTGGGAGGCCTTAGGATGATTCAGGGGAAATTCCTTACTTCATTCCCAGGTAAGTGTACTCCAGAGCCCTCAGCTCCTGAGGGGACAACGAGGGATTTGCAGAAATACCTTTTATCTTGTTGAGGCTGCAAAGACCCAGAGGAGACCTGAAAATTGTCTTACTCTGCAGAATAACCTATTTTTTCCTGAGTGTTTTTGAACAGCAGCTTTCTTAGAAACTCTTTGCTATGTTTTATCTCCTTGGTGTGAATTTAGCAGATGCATCCACAGGTTTTTTTAAACCCTGCCACGGTGTGTTAGGGTTACATAGGGGTAGAAGCTTGCTTTGAGAGAGGAAAGCTGCTCTTGCACAGTCAGATAACAAGGTGTTGGCAGTGTGTGAGGGAGTTCTGGTGCCCACCTGCTTCAGCTGATGTCTTGCTGGTGTCAGTCTTTGGTGGTTTGGTTGTTTAGTGACCCCTTGGGGTGCAGGGTGCCTGGGACATGGTGACAAGCCAGCTGGCTCCTTGGGCTCCAGGCTTCCAGCAGCCTGGGGGTGCCATGAGGTGCTGCATGGCAAGCTGCATGCCAGCTGTTCTGCTGGATTCTGCAGGCGTTGGTTAGAGCCTGGAATAGCTTTGGCTGTGTAAATAGTGGTGAAGCATGCAAACCCAAGAAGTGCACTTGATGTTGGTTGTGCAAGGTGTTTTTGGAAACAAATCCGGACTGGAATTTGCTGAAGGACTGGCCCAAGCACAGTACTGTGCTGTGTTGAACTTGGTGTAGATTCAAATGAGGTGGAGTGCATCCTCTGAGAGACCCTTTTCGTGTGTTTGTTTGCAGTAAGAAATCCCCAGGGCTTGTGAAGGCCACTGTGTTCCCTGGGGCAGGGTGTTGTGAAGGAGCAGTGCTGTGACCCTGCCTGATGGATCAGGCGCTGTGTGTAGGATAAATAACCCCCAGTAGGATCCGGTGGGTGCTCAGTGCACAGAGCTCTGCTGGCAGCAGCGTTTGTGGGGCAGTGGGACACAGCACAAGGCCAGGGGCTGGCATCTGAGGGGTGACTTGCCTTTGAAAACTGAAGGGAGCTTTACAGATTACTTTTTACTGAAGAATTGCTCTTGGGAGTGCATGCCCAGCCTTCCTCCTTGCTATGCAGAAAGCTGGGGAAGGGTCTGGAGAGGACCCTCCTAGGAGGAGCAGCTGAGGGAGCTGGGGGGGCTCAGCTTGGAGGAAAGGAGGCTCTGGGGGGACCTTCTTGCTCTCTGCAAATGCATGTAAGGAGTTTGTAGGTGGGGGAATTGGCCTCTTCTCCCAGGCAGCCTGTGACAGGACTCGCTCTCTGCTCTTTCCCCTCAATTCAGGAAAAATTGTATGAAATCTCTTCCTAGCAGGAGAGCCATGGAGTGCCCAAGGGGAGCAGCAGTCTCACTTCCCAGCTGCCACACTGCAATGCCCATCGGTGATGCAGAAGTTAGGTGTGATGTGCAGAGCTTTCTGCTCTCTGGGAAGTCTTAAGACTTTCTTCTTTTAGAGGAGATAACTCAGGAGTGCTACTTGCAGAAAAGTGGGGAAGAGTTGCTTTCATTCTGATCAGCCTCTTCCTCAAAGGAGCCTGCTGGGAGTGATAGCCATTATCTCTCCCCTAAGGCCGGTGCCATTCACTGGGGTAGCTAACTGCTTTAATTGAGTGGGATATGGAGTATTCTGGGCTGGTGTGACCCGAGAGCTGTCAGCATGGCTCAGAGCTCCTCCTGGGAATAACACGGGCAAGTGTCGCTTTGTGACTTTCTTGATTGGTGTGTACGGGGAGCTTGGATATTAAAACCAATTAGTTGTCTTTAAGGTCAGGGACTTATTTGACCTAGCAGCCTCTGTTTCAACTTGGCCCGGATTGAGGATCTTTGGAAGAGGGCTGTACAACTTGTGTAAAGAGGCTAATGAAGTGATGCTTTTTAAAGCACTTCCCTGCCGTCTCTGTAGCCCAAACACTTCAGCAGGACGCTGGTGCGTGACAGCCTGAAACAGCAGCGAGCAGGGGCTGGGTTAGTCTCCTCCTCCTAAGAAATGTAAAAGAGCAAAACCCTGGGTTTTGATGTCTGAAAAGCACTTTGTTGGCTCTCTGACTCAGAATCCTGAGAAGAGGTTTTTTCACAGAGCTTAGCTGGTTTGCCCTTGAGAGGGCTGGAGGATACGATGGAGGATTTGATTTTTATGCCATTACTCTAATGGGGAGCATGAGGTCTGGGTTAAATCTGAGACAATGCAGAGGCAGCACTTCAGACACCGGGGATACTTCAATGGCAAATGGGAGGTACCTGCTGAAAGGCAGAGGGGAACTTCCCCAAATCTCGTTTTGGCTTTGGATGGATTTGAACCACAAGGCAGCTTTGGGAATTAAGATTTCTGCAAGACCCACCCCAGAGCACTAGGAAAAATGAATATCAAACTTATTTTCCTTTAATTTAAGCCTGTTCTGTGATTTGTGGGGTCTTATCCCCTGACTCTGCCTGGGCTTGGTGCTGGTGAAGCAGCAGTGTGTGCTTAGCACGGTTTAGCTAAAGCAGCTGCCAGAGCTGATGAGCTGCTCTGGGGAGAACACTGATAGTGGGGAAGCAGAAAAGACTCACTGTGACAAAGGGATCCTTCCAGTACAGTTTTCTGTATTCGTGTGAGGAAAACAACATGTTAAGACAGCGCTTGGGCTGCTTAGTGCTCCAGCTGTCTGAGAACAAATGGAATGCGCTTTAAGATGTCCTTAAAGTACATGGCTGCGTTGTTTTAAATAATCTCTGCTGGGAGCTGCTTCCATGCCTTCAGCTCGCAGCCCTGAGCCTTGACATGTGTTCTTTCTTCCCAGAATGGTATCCCAGGTTAAACAAGCAGCTTCTGGAGGACTTGCATGGTAGAGGCTGACCACTGAAGAAGAGCCTGTTTTGTTTTCTCTCCCATTATTGTCCAGCAGAAGGGGAATTACACCAGTAACAGTGAAAAAGCATCCTTGGGGGAGGGAGGAGAGAACTGTGTACGTGGAATGTGGTGTGGGGTGCTTGTTGCTTTGCTGCCTGCTCACATCCATTTTTTCCCTCCCCAGCAATGGTACCAGCATGATCTCGTTGATCATTCCCCCCAAAGACCAGATCTCGCGAGTGGCAAAAATGTTAGCGGACGAGTTTGGCACTGCCTCCAACATAAAGTCTCGAGTGAATCGCCTTTCAGTACTGGGAGCCATTACATCTGTACAGCAAAGACTGAAACTCTATAACAAAGGTAACTTCTAGCTTGTATGGATGCTGGCACACTTCCCTTTCTTGGAAGCAGCCTTAAGTTCCTGCACTATGCAGTTTTCTGCTAATCAAATCTGTTGGCCTGTGCTGCTGTTTTGCACTGATGTTCCAGGTATGTTGCCCTTGGATGGCTACTTCAGGGGTGGACTTTGGGACTAGAATAGTGAGGTGGTCCTTGTCTTTAGTAAGTGGGCTCATGATTCTGTTCTTAGTGCTGACTCTGCTAAACTTGGCCAGATTTAAGAGCTGTATATTCTGCAAGAGTTCATTTGCATTAAAGTAGTGATTTTCCATCAAGCAGAAACTTCTGTGTGCTTTATGCATGGCATGAACAGCTGCCATCATTTTGGGAGGGAGCAGACCCAGACCATCTCAAATGTTCCCTGGAAGAGTTCATTGTTAATGACTTTACCCTGCCCCGTGGCCTTCCTTGGGATGGGCAGTCTGTCAATCACCATGTGAGGACCAGGAAGGCTTGAGGGGCTGCTCAGCCTTTCTCTGGGTGCTTGCAAGCTCTTGGGTTTAACAGGCAGATGCATGTCTGGTACAGGTGCACTAAATTAGTTTGTTTTCCATTGTGGAGACCTGGGAGGGAATGAGGTGGGGAAAAAGGAAAATGAAGAATTTGGGAACTTGAATTTCAACTCTGCTTTAAGTCTCAAGGGCCGGCAGTTAGTTTTTGATGGGTACAGCTTGCCACATTCCTTAGTGATCTAAACCTGCATTGTGTCATTTGTAGTACCTCCAAATGGTCTGGTTGTTTACTGTGGAACAATTGTGACAGAAGAAGGAAAAGAGAAGAAAGTCAACATTGACTTTGAACCTTTCAAACCAATCAATACATCGTTGTATTTGTGTGACAACAAATTCCACACGGAGGTAAGGTTTCTCCTGTTGCAGGAGCCAAGGTTGGGGCTCACTGGGCCAAGCCTTGGTGTGCTTGAGCCTGGAGAGCAGCAGGTTTTGAGGGACAGGCCCTGGGGCGGTCACTGGCTGGCTTGGGACTGGCCAGAGCTGGGTGATGCCTGCTGGGAGGAGCTGAGGTCCTGCCCACCTCCTCCCACAGCTGAGTTTGTGTAACCCACAGACAGGAGCTCCTCTCTGTAACTGGAAGAAGGGTGTTTTTCTCTTAACCCCAGAGGCCCATAGATCTTATTCCAAGCCAGGCTTTAAAGTACTGCCAAGATAATATCAGTGTTGCCAGTTTTGCTATCAGATGTGTTAACTGAGAGCCTTGATGGAGAACTGGCATGTGCCTAATCTGTCTGGAGGGAAGTGGGATTATTTTTATCCAACATCTAATTAAGTTAAATGCATGGTTTGAGGCATATTTAAAGAAATGTGGGTTCTAGCAGTCAGTGTATTGCCTCTGAGTCTTTTGGCTCTGGCAGGTGCAGAGGTCTCAATGTTTGCAGGAGGTGACTGAGTGCCCCTCACGTCCTTGGCATTCCCCATGATCAGTGTATAGCCTGAGATTTAATTGCCTGTTGTCAAACCCTTGTGACATGGGCTTGACAGGCCCTCCAGTGATGTAGTTCTCCTGGTTTGCTTGGAGAAACCATGGAGATCTGTGAGATCTGGTCCATAACTGGCTTTCAGAGGGCAGGAGTACAGCAAGGAAAAGTGTGCTTGTTGCACAGGTGAGGTACATCCCTCCTGTTCTGTCTCCCCACAAAGGGTGAAATCCCAGCACGTCTTTGACCTCCTAGGAACAAAAACCTGTGCACAGGCACAGGCTGGAGTTCTGAGGCCGTGTGTCCATAGATGAGTGAAAGCAAGACGTGAAGAGGAGAATTCAGGAGAGAGCCAGGATGCCAAGCCCAGGAAGGTGTTTGTCCCTGTGTTGGGGGCAGTGGGAGGGTGGTGGGTTTCCTTCTGCCCTGTCAGGAGAGGGATTCATTTGGTCTCCTCTGCAGCTGCTGCCTCAGGGCACTGATTCAATGCAGAAGTGCCCAGCCGGCTGTTCCCAGGAGCAGCTGCAAATCCACTGGTGCTGGCGTGTGGCACTGCTCAGGGAGAGTGACCTGAGAGGAATTTGTGGGAATTGCTGCTCCTGATGATGTGATCACTGCCAGCACCTCCCTCCACAGGCTCTGTGCTCTCCCCCGTCTTTGGAGTGTGGGATTATTTTATTTGGTATTGCCCGCACTGCAGGATCAGCTGGAGCTGGGGCAGCCTGCTGGGGGATGTGAGCACTGAGGTGTGGGTCTGTCCCTCCCTGGGGGATGTGAGCACTGAGGTGTGGGTCTGTCCCTCCCTGGGGGATGTGAGCACTGAGGTGTGGGTCTGTCCCTCCCTGGGGGATGTGAGCACTGAGGTGTGGGTCTGTCCCTCCCTGGGGGATGTGAGCACTGAGGTGTGGGTCTGTCCCTCCCTGGGGGATGTGAGCACTGAGCTGTGGGTCTGTCCCTCCCTCTGGCTGTCCAGCAGTGCCTTGAACCCTGTGCTTCCCCCCCAGTGTGCAGCCGGAGCTGACAGCCAGGGCAGCTGACTCGGGGCATCTGCAGCTTTGCCAGCAAAGTGAGGGCTGTGAAGGAGCAGGAAAAGGAGGTGATCTTCACCTTTGGGCTAGAGCTGCAGAGAGGAAGCTCAGTCCAGGCTGAAGGAGCAGAACAAAAGCAATGGTCCCTTCTTGGTACTTGACTGGTCAAACAGTGCAATTGCTGACAGAGCTGGTAAGGGAGGCTGAGGGAATCGCTGCTCATTGGTGCTGTATTAAAATGAGAGGGAATCAAGAACATCAGAGCTGTAGTCATCTGCTGCCAGGCGAGAGCATCTGATAAGATTTCATGTAGATATTTTATTGCCTGTGTAAAACTGAAGTAACACCCCCAGGGGGATCTAAGCCCTGCTGTGTCTGAGGGGTAGGATTTACGATGACTTATTTTGATACCTTGGCTGGAGCATTCAATCCAGTCACACGTTTTGCTTGGCTCTTTCCCAGTTAAATAGATCGCAATGTAATATGCCACTTCCTCCTCTCATTCATCCCACTGCTGAGGAATTAATACAGAATATTTATTTTGGCCAGGAGATTCCATTAAACTTTAGTGTCTGTTTCTTCTAAGCTTGAAAGCTGCAGCCTGGGCTGTGTGGATTTTGGAAAAGGATGACTGATGGGTTTTATCCTTTCAATTGAGCCCAATAATCAGGCTGACAGCCCTGCAGGCAGCTCAAGGTCCCGTGCAGTAACCCAGCACCATCACTTGCAGTGTTAAAGTGCTGACTTCAAGCAATCTGGAGTTTTGACAAGTTCCCCATCCTACTGATGTGGTTTTGCCAGCCAGAAGGAGGATTCTGGCTATTGCTTTTTTTGGGCATGTGCAAGTGAGCAGGAGTGTGTGTGTGTGTGTGTGTGTGCTGGATGTCTCTGCCCACTCAGGCAGCCCTTGAGGGAACAGCAGCTGAGAGATTCCCTTGAGAAAGGAGTGCAGAGTTTGGGTGCTTGTGGATGTCCCAGGGCTGGGCAGGAGCTAGGGCAAAATTAACTCAAAAGCCTTGATACTGCACAGTGCTTTGATTGGTCAACTTAAATGACCTTGTGGGATGAATTCAGCTGCCTTCCTTAAAGAGAGAAAATTGAACGAAAACTTCATTTTGCAGCAAATGTTCTGGCTGTCTTCTCCACAGCCAGTTATGCACAGGACAATTATTGCTGCTGTTACTTGTGCTCTGTAAGGTTGAGTTTGCCACAGCCACTGTAGATTCATTTCATCATTCTGCCTTTGGGACTTGAAGTCAGCAGGTGCAGCAGACCAGTGGTTGTGGTAGAGGCTGTGTCAGTGCTCTGGAGTACAAAACTGAAATGACAGTGAATTGAGCAAGTTCTGCTTTCCTGTCTGGAATGCCAGGAACATTACTCTTCCAGTTGTGCCAGCCAGAGAGGTGAGGCAGCCTCAGAGAGGTGGGATCCGTTTCACTTCACACTCTTCAGGGCCCATCTCTGGGGTTTTGCTGTCACACCTACCCATGACCTCAGCTGGGGAACTGGCAAGGCTGGGAAATTGTGATCAAAATCAAACTTGAGGTTCCTTTGTGCTCTTGACAGAGTTGTGTGAGATGGGATTGTGTGTGGAAGGAATTGTTCCCTGGGAGGGTGGGCAGGCCCTGGCCCAGGGTGCCCAGAGCAGCTGTGGCTGCCCCTGGATCCCTGGCAGTGCCCAAGGCCAGGCTGGACGGGGCTCGGAGCAGCCTGGGACAGTGGAAGGTGTCCCTGCCATGGCAGAGGCTTGGGACAAGATGAGCTTTAAGGTTCCTTCCAACCAAAACCATTCTGTGATTCTGTACTGATCTGGAATAGTTACAACTCCTGAATCTGCTGGCTTTCCTCTCGTTCATTTATAAAAAAATAGCCATGACCAGCTGTGAAGTCAGAGGGATGGAGCTGTGCTGTGTCTGGTGCCCTGTGTGAGCCAGGCCCTCCCTGACAGCCTCACTCTCTGTTCCAGGCCCTCACGGCGCTGCTCTCCGATGACAGCAAGTTTGGCTTTATTGTAATAGATGGGAGTGGGGCACTCTTTGGAACTCTCCAAGGAAACACGCGAGAAGTGCTGCACAAATTCACTGTGGATCTTCCAAAGAAGCATGGTAATGCATTAGTCTGTCTGTGCTGTCTGCAGCAGCCTGTCCTGGGGTGGGATGTCAGGGTGGAAGTGGGGAGCTTGGCCTGTGGGGGTTTAGCTCTGCTCAAGTCTGTGCTCCCTTGGAATCTGACAGCAAAGCCTCCAGTCTGAGCCTTCTGTCAGAATTAATGAATCACAGTAACATCCAGTTGATCTTAGAAGTGGCACTTCTTATTTCTTGCTCCATTTGACCCTTTACTTGGTTTTGGGACAGTTCTAACTAAAAGTATTAGCACAGGTAGTAATTCCACTCAGTGGAGCCGTTAAAGTTTGCATCTGCTGGTGTTGTGTGCACCCCACAGGGAAGAGGAGCGAGCTGCTCTCGGCAGGAAGCACGGGGCCTAATGGAGCGAGGCAAATTCGAGCTCCACTCTAGGACACTGTGCTGTAGCCAGCCACTGATGAGTTCAGCAAATTGTCTGCTGGTTACTGCTGGCCTACTGTCCTTTGTAGCTTGGGATGGGGCAAAATGAAATAAAACCACTGCCCCCAGTAAGGATGCACAGCAGAGCCTGCTGGGCTGCGCTGCCTCAGCAGTGTACAAAGGACATGGCTTCTAATGAAGGTACAGGGCAGAGAGAATGTGCTCAGATGTTCAGTTTCTACAGAGTTGTGAGTCTTTATAGAAAGAAAAGAAACATTTTCCTCTGTGGAGAAAAATCTCAGGCTGGGAATGAACCCTCTTTGTTCCCTGACTGTTCCATGAGAGAGCCCCTGCCTCGGCTCGTGGCAAACTTGATTCAGGAGGCTGCAGCTGCCCTGGGCTTTGGTTGTTCGGCACCCAGCTGTGTACTAAGAGCCCTCCTGGCATGCTGTGGGTTCCCCATGGCTGCCCCATCCCTCCCTGCAGGCAGAGGAGGTCAGTCTGCCCTGCGCTTCGCCCGCCTGCGGATGGAGAAGAGGCACAACTACGTACGGAAGGTGGCCGAGACGGCCGTGCAGCTCTTCATCTCCGGGGACAAGGTCAACGTGGCTGGGCTCGTCTTAGCTGGATCAGCTGATTTCAAAACTGAACTAAGTCAATCTGACATGTTTGATCAGGTGAGTGGCCTTTTCTGAGCAAACCCAAATGTTGAAGTGTCAGTGGTATGGTGGTGATTGTAGCAGTAGCTCTGATACAAGTTACTGCTTGAGAGGAATGAAGCTCTGGTGTCTGAAGAGGTTGGATCAAAACTAAAAACGTCATGTATCCAAAGAGGTCTCCCTTTCCTAATATCTCTTGCAAGGAGGTGGAACTCTTTTTCTTAAAACAATGCTAGTAAGGAATCTGTCCTCCATGGTTTGGGACTGGTGTTCATATTCTTTGTGTTCCCAAATCCAAAGCAGAGGCTTCATTGGAATTAAACTCCAGTAAACCTAATCTCTGTGTCCCTGTTGCCTGAAAATTGTGGTTCATTACTGTGCATTCAGGGGTCCTTCTGACTCAGAATGTACAGGTGAAGTGCAGTAGTGGGTGCAGTGATTGCCCTGGCAGGATGAGGAGTCCAAGTCCTGCTCTGGAATGGATTTATGTTTTCATGTCTCCTCTTTCTCTCGTTCAGCGGTTGCAATCCAAAGTGCTCAAACTAGTTGACATTTCATATGGAGGAGAAAATGGCTTCAATCAAGCAATTGAGTTGTCAACTGAGGTCCTCTCCAATGTGAAATTCATCCAAGAGAAAAAACTAATAGGTATGTGCTGCGCTGCAGCCTCTTCCCGAGCCACGTGTGTGGGACTGAGTGTGCTGGCCTTCCTCCTGACCTCCTGGCAGTGCCCTTGGGCTGCTCCAGCCCTGCCGTGCTGGCTCAGGGTGTGACTTGGAGTGGTTCTTTTTGTCACCTGGACACCTGGAATGCTGGTATGGGGGGTGTGGGGGTGTGGTTTGTTTCTTTTTCCCCACCAGACTTCTTGGACCTTCTCTATCCTTCCATCAGAAATCACCTTAATTCCAGGCCTTCTCATGACAGCTGCTTCTCCCAGTTTCTTGCATTCAAGTCCAGCTTGTTTAAAAGTGTGTGTGCTGTGATGAGTGCTGATGGCAGGCTCTCTGTGTGCCCTGCAGGACGATACTTCGATGAGATCAGCCAGGACACGGGGAAGTATTGCTTTGGTGTGGAAGACACACTAAAAGCTTTGGAAATGGGAGCAGTAGAGATCCTGATAGTCTATGAAAACCTGGATATCATGAGATACGTCCTGCACTGCCAAGGCACGGAGGGTACGTGGTGCTTTGGGAGAGAGGATTCAACACCCAGGTCTCACTGGGCTGGGTTTGCTGGAGGAGCTCCCTGAGGAGATCTGGTCACAGGGATGTTGTGCAGGCAGCTCTCTGACCTGCAGCTTCCCAGCCCCTCGGGGGGGAAAGCTGGGATGAGCAGGGTTCCCATGCAGAGAGGGAATTGCGGTGCCAGGGGGGCTCTTTGTCACAGGGCCAGCCTGGACCCCCTTCCAGCTGTGTGAGTGTGATTCCAGAGGGGAGACTGAGGGAACCCTTGTGGCCAGAAACACAATTCTCCGTGCCTGCAGACAAGCCCTGCCTGCAGCAGGACCTGTCCCTCTCCATGTTGGCTCTGCAGCTGCTCTCTGCTGCTCTGCCCTGGTGGGTTGCTCTCAGGGCTTCAGAGAGGAAGGGAGGTGGTGGTAGTGCCCAGCCCCTCTGTGTTGTAGTTCTGGCTGTTCCTGCTGTCTTTGGACTGCATCTTGTAGCCTTACCCAACCTAATACTATTTTTTCTCCCTTCTCAGAGGAGAAGATCCTGTATTTGACACCAGAGCAAGAGAAGGATAAATCCCACTTCACAGATAAGGAGGTATTTCAGCTTTGGGGCTTCTGGGTTTGTTCTTGGTGTGTGGGTGCAGAGGTCTGGACACCTGGGCTTTGTTTGTCCCAAGCACGTGAGCACAGTGACCTTCTGGCACCCAGATGAGACCTCCAGGCAGTAACCCATGGCTCTTCTGTGTAACTCCTGCATGATAGACTGCTTTTCTTCAATCTTCCCTGCTGCCAATCCCAAGGGGTCTTCAGCCACCACCAAACCATCTGCTACAAAAATTTGGTAGCCACCACGCAGGCCAAGGATCCAAACCATTGCTCCCTGCTCGGGGTGCACTGATCTGGTCATGCAGAACCACTGTGAGGTCAGAAATGCACCATGCATCAGGTGCAAGGGAGTGTTTGCTTTGGGATGTGTTTGACATGTGGAACTGTCCATTGCTGCCCCAGTTTCCTGCCTGTGCGGGTCAAACAGCCCTCGTGGAGCAGGGCTCTGTGTTGCTTTGCAGAATAAACTGGGAGAAAATGTCCCTTGCTGAAAGGGGGGGCATCTGTCCCACATGGGTTGTGCTGGGGGACAATTTCCAGGTGCTTTCCCTCCTGGAGGGGGGATTGCCAATTCCTGCTGTGCATGGAAGGTTGGCAAAGTTACCTGCAATAATGTTTCTATGTCACAATAATCACTTCACCTTCTGCTTACAAAACTGTGCCTTTTGCCTGTGTGTTTGTGTGGATCAGTGTTCCTGACTGAAACTGTGCCTGGTGGATGAGTGGGGCTGGAATCCTTGCAGGGTGCAGAGCAAGTCTGGATGAACAGTGAGACTGAAATGTAGGATGAGGTGACACTGGAGCAGAAGAATCAGAGCATTTTTTTCTCCTGCTTCTGCACTGAATTCCATATTAGAGGCCCAAAACACTGCCAGTGATTAATTCTGTAGCACCAGGAGCCTTGTGGTTGTGCCAGCTCTTGTCTGGTACAGTTGTGTCAGGAATGCCTTCCCCCAGGAATGTTCCTGTGGAGCAGGAGGGCTGCTGTCCCTCCTGGGACTGACAAAGCCATGGAGCCAACTTTGGGGGGGAGTCTTCTTAGTACTGAACACACAGTGACTGTAAAAGGTTTTTATTATTTATTTCTCCCTTCCAATGTCTCCACAGACTGGGCAGGAACATGAACTGATAGAAAGTATGCCCCTCCTGGAGTGGTTTGCGAACAACTACAAGAAATTTGGAGCAACATTGGAAATTGTTACAGACAAATCACAAGAAGGATCCCAATTTGTGAAAGGATTTGGAGGAATTGGAGGTAAACTGCAAGAGAAAAACGTGTTTGTCTTTATTTAGTGGTTGGTTTGGTAATCTGGTGCCAACACAAGTGGGATTAATCTTACTCCAGTTAGTCATGAAACCAGTTCAAGAAACAATTGTGTTCGCCAGGGTGGATCCATTCCCTGGCCAGCAGGATGATGATCATGTTGGGCAGCTGTCACTTTCCAGCTGTGTTCCTCAGTCCCTGTGTCCTGCACAGTGCTGAGGGGTGGGCTGTCCCCCTGTGCAGCTGCTGGTGCTCAGAAGGGCCCTGAGCTGCCTGGCTCAGTCTCTGCACAGTGGTTTGGTGGCAGCCCCTGCCCTGCCCTGCCCAAGGGGCTCTGACAACTCCCAGCCCTGTTTCTGAAGCACTTGGAGCTGTTGCTGATTTCTCAGAGCTTCCCTGTACTTTGCTCTCTGATCTGCTTCTTTTAAAAATAAAAGCACTTGAGTCCAGCTTCTGGAGCAGTGAGGCCTCTGAAAGCCAGTCCTGCTCTGGAGCTCACTGAGCATCAGCCACATCTGGCAGGGGTGCAGGGAGCTCCTGTGCCTCACACTGAAATCCAGAAATCCTGGGCAGGTACAGCCAAACCACCTGCAAAGCTCTGT
>VZTX01007020.1:756805-832209 GCA_013400915.1 Pardalotus punctatus | reverse complement strand
TTCAGACTCAACCATGAAATATCTCCCCTGGTAGAGAGCTAGAGGTAAGACAGCCATCCAGGAATGCTGGACTCTTACCTCCTGGCACAGATGGAAGTCTGGGAGCAGATTTAGAGCTGGGCTGCAGAACACAGACAGGATCTGTTAAAAAACAGAGAAAAAGGACAGATTACATAAACAAGGTTGTAGGAGGAAGAACAGCAGTACCAGGAAATTATATTCACGGAAAGGTCCACTTATCTTTCCTCATGGTCCATGAACATCTGTGGTCATTTGAAATCATGTTGATTTAACCACGCATCTTAAACATAAGTAATTATGCAGAATGAATTAAAATCATAGAATGATTTGGGTTGGTAGGTACCTTCCAAGATGCCCTAATCCAACCCCCTTGTCAGGGCCAGGGACACCTTCCATTAGACCAGGCTCCTCAAAGCCCCATCCTAGCTGGCCTTCAATACTTGAAATGATGGGACATTCACAACTTCTCTGAACAACCTGGGCCAATGTCTCATCATCCTTATGCTAAAGAATTTTTTCCTTAAGTCAAATTTATGCCTGCTGTCTTTCAGCTTAAAACATTGCTCTTTGTCCTGTCACCACAGACCTTGGTAAAAAGTCTCTCTTTGTCTTTTTTGTAAGCCCCTTTTATATATTCAAAGGCAAAAAATGCTCCTACTTATGTACTTCAGGTATACAACCATACCGTCTCACCAGTGATTTCCTTCAAATAATGTTCCACAGTCTCTCCAAATTTCACTTACAGAAAATTGAGTTTGTGGGGGTCAGTGCTTCACAAGAAAACAGTAAACTTAATTTTTTTTAAGTGACTTTTTTTTTTTTAAGCATTATTGATTTCCGTTAAGAGTTCTAAAGAGATCTGATATGCATTTTGGATGTTTATGAGTTCTCTTGGTTATCTCTTCTCTCTTTAGATCTCTGATTCTATTAGCATCCATAATAATACACTGTCATCAGGCTTTTTAGCCATTCCAACTCCTGTTCTGTAAAAACTGAATAGTAATAAAATACTTATGCTGTTGACTTTTTTTGTTTGTTTTATGGCAGAAAATATCTGAGAAAACTTTTAGCTTTGCTCTACCTACAGACTGACGTTCATCTAAAAGGAAAGTTTAAGATATATTTGAAAGTTTTAATTAAAATCAGAAGTTTTCCATTTTACTTAGAAAAGCCACAAAAACAGGCGATAATGGCTTCCTTAATTTTTCAATTAAACTTAGTAATGACATGTATACACAAATGTATAAGTTTTAGAGATGATTATAAATTAGAAACACTAATTTATCTATATTTTTTCTCCAGTAGAGGACTGCAATCTGTTGAAATTGAAGATTGAAATCAGGATGGGAAAAGAACCCATGGAACCATCTTTCCTCTGCATGGAGCAGAGGGAAAAATCCCTTCTCAGTACCTGAGTTTGGTAAATGCCACAGATTCATTCTTAGATGTTACAATGCAAAGTTTCTGCTCCTCTTTCCACCTACTGAACCTCATTCATAACCATGGGTTAATCCTCTTTAAAAGTCTGAACAATAGCATGACTAAGGAAAGTCTTTCCAATGGCTGGGTTGCAAATCTCAAGGACTCTTATCTGTTTCAGACCTTTTCTTTTGAAATTTTCTCTTTTGTCAAGGTCTTTCAACAGAAATCTGGCAACAGAGTTGGTACCACTGAAATCTTGAACAATGGTAAAAAGCTTCAAAACCCAAACACATTCAAAACACTGGCATACAAATAAGTATTTTAAGACAATAACGAATTTCACAGTAACTTCTAATGATTTTTGCAATCAATTACAGTAGGAAATGGCACCATAAAATTATTGCGTGTGATCAAGGCTGAATTTAGTGGAAAGCTTACTGTAAGGGCAGCCTAAATCTCTGATCCTCTTCCAAATGACCATGTTTCTGGAAAAAATATATATATTTTCAACAGCACAATAAAATTTCTCCCTGCCATAGAGCTTTTTCTTCAATAATATTACTAGAGTTCCCTAAATCAAAACTCCTAGGCTGTTCTGTAGGATGGAATGCAGTGTTATTACACTCTAGATGCAGTCACTTTACTATAATTTGGAAGTCAGATTGTATGGTGTGTGTCCTGATGAAAAATAAGGACCATTCCCTTGCAGAAGATAATGAATCTCCTTAAATATTTATCTTTATATCATACCTAGAGAGGGAAGATACAGAAACAAGTGCGGTATATCCAAATCTCTATTAGACAGGCAGAGTTTGTTTTATTCTGTGATTGAATGCTTCAATAATACAAAGCAAACAAACTGAAAGAAAAACTCCAAAACCACCTATCCTAGTCTTGGTAGATTTTCCTGCAACCTTGCAAACTTCCATATGAAGTCTCACGTCTAGCCAGACCAAAAAAGAGCAAATGAAAAGCTCCTCAATATCCAGCTTGCTGGAGTTTGGGAAGAATAAGGTGCTGAACAAAATTAAGTCAAATTTCTTTGCATCACGATAGAAAATGCACAACTGCCAAACTGCTCTTCTCAGACAAGGCCCTGTCACAAACTACTCAAGGGAAAAAGGGAGAGGCGATTCTTAATTCTTTACCATATTGTGAGGAGGAGAGAAAGGCTGACTGAAACAGCAGAGCTTTTCAAGCACGCTAATGAGATCTATGCAGTTTTGCACTTCCACACGGCCGGTAGGCTTTGGAAATTTGTGTTGCTTAAGGGGCTGGTGCAGAAAGTTGACAATTGAAAATCATCTGAAATAATGGGTGCAGGAACACTGAGGGGGACAAGCTGACCCACAGCTCTTCTGAAACTGATGTCTAGTTACTCCCAGCTCTCAGTCTGCCCACACCACATTAGCTGTATTTTTAAGGCATAACAAATTTCACATAAACTCCTAATGATCTTTTACTACCAATATGAATTTACAACCACTATGAATCGTACACCCTTTGTTTTGCCACTTTGTCTACCTGACAACAAAATCCAAACATCCATCCAAGATTCCTCACCCTAGGAGCTGCTAAATGGACAGTGCAATGCATCTGCTCCAGGTTTGGCTTTTTCCACAGCACACACCCCTCAGAAACGGAGGGTCTGATCAAGTTTTACAATTCCAGGTGCTTCCGTATGCCATCCTACCAGCCTTGAGCACGTATGAAACACGCGGAGCTTTTCAGCACAGTCCTCATATTGTTTCCAAACAGTTTGAAAAGAAAACAAAACAAAAGTGAAAGGCACACAGAGTTTGAAGTTGACTTTGAGGCTGAGAAATGGGGATTTAAATAACCCTGCCCTACTTGGATGCAACTGGCAGCGCCTGTGTTGCCACAGATTGGCAATCAGGAATGCAATGTACGGCATTACGAGGCCACAGCCTCACCAGACACCAGTGCTATGGAGATATCCTGCCAGTGTAGGAATCAGAACTGCTTTTTTTCAGGAAACTAATTCAGTGGTGGTTAAATCTTTTCAGTCTGGCTCAGGGCTGTCAAAGTGCCTGCACTATTTTATGTCCTTCATCAGAAAAAGATTTCTGCAGTTAACAGAGACTTGCAGCAGTTAAGACTAAAGAAGAACAACAGATGAGGTGCAGAATGGAGGAGTTTCTGTGCAAATCTGCAGAATTTGATCGTATTCAAAAGTCATTTACCTTCATTCTGATGTTTCTGCTGGTGACATTGCTGCAGCAGTGACATCCAACAGCATAAATCCCTGTGCCATTCTTCTCACACCCAGGTGGGATGCGTGCTGGCTATTCCACACATCCTTGGCAGCAGCTCCAGCCCATCCTGCCTTACTTCACACAGGTGGGATGGGGCAGGGGAATCCTCAAACCTTAAATATTACCTTTTACAATAGGTCGGAACCAGCAGGGAATATCCCGTCTTCAACAGATTTGGGATAGCTCTGTAAATTACAAAATTTGGGTTGATTGCTCAAAGATCCATCATCCTGAAAATGAAACAGTGATGCAGTTTACATTATTTTTAAATTAGAAGAGAAAATATAATTAATGCTTCATTATTCTCTTGTGTCTTCATTGACTTTAGCAATTCCAGTGTCAAAATGAAAGAATTATGTCCACAGTATTTGTTGCAATGATGCCAATATTACAGACCCTCCTTTGATTACTTTGCTTGAAGAAAATTCTGATACATGCATATTAAAGAGCTTTTTGGTTTTTTTTTATTTTTTACATCTCCTATTGAAAAATGTCTGGCTTGGTCAACTGGAGATTACAGATTGGCTGGCTTTTAAAACATCTAGAAATGTAAAGAGAAAGTTCTGTGCTGATCTTTGGAATAAAAAAAGAAACACTCAATAAAGAATGAGAAAAAATAGTAATATTCAGTATGAAAAAGTCAGATTCTTTCTTTCACCCACTAAAAATAAATTTATTTTAAAAGAGCAAATGCTGTATCTGTGTGTATTTTAGAGCATAAACCCACAATAGGAAGGAAAATCTGAAATAATTACTTTTAATAAGCAGAAACACCCAGAGACAAGAAATTGTGCAAAAAACCATCTCTCTGGGGATACTTTTATTAATTCCAGCTTTTGTTGAGAATTCAGTGAACAGAATTTTCTTATATAGTTTGTTCCATTTTCGCTGACATACATAGAAATTTTTATATGTATTCCAAACTGGAGCTACTTGAACAAAACAACATATTGATGCTATCATATTTTATAATGACTCTGTGGTCCCACGACCAGAATGAATTAAGAAAACAACTAAAATGTCAAGTGCTTATTGTCTGAAGCTTCCATGGGAATTAACAGCTCTGAATTTTTCAATAAATCCTTTAAGGAGCATGAAATTTGCACACAAACACCAACACACACAATTCTACTAACCCTGCACAAGTTAGTCAAACTTTCCCTAAATTCTTTTGGCAACTTATATGAATAAACTGATTTTTAAAATGAAAGAATGAGAGGAAATGAGACCAGAAAAATGGAAAAGAAAAACCTATGTGCATTTTGTTCCAAACCTTGGAGTTATATAGCATTTTAAATAATCATCCAAACACATGGGAAGGTGTTTCTCTTTCCTAATGTACTGAAAAAAGTCTGTCTATAACTAGGTAATATAAATTCCTATTGCAGTGATTCTGGAGTATGGTGATTTCCTTCCTGATTTTGTATAAATAATAAAGAACTGCTATGAGGGACAGTTTTCCTGCAACTAACTCAAATAAGAATAGCAAATAACACCATCTAATCTGGAGAGAAATATTTCTGTTCTGAGTAGGTGTTTAAATTTTTTTTAAAGATCAGTTTGCTTTTATTATAGGATTCCATTTTTGTGCATTTTTGGAATATATTACTTCTTGGAAGATCAGAAAAAAAAAACCTATTTATATTTGTAAGTCTTTCATCTGCTCAGAAATCCACAGACACAAAGTTGTTATGCTTTGTGACTCAGGCAGGTTTTAAATCAGTTTATTCTGAATCTTAGCAGACAACAATTTATCAAGCAACACAGTGGGGCTGTTCTAATCTGCAACGGTGCTCACAAACTCTGTTCTGCAAAATACAACTCAATTTTTTAATGCTTTCCAATTAAATTAAGATACTTACTATCATGGTGAAAAATACAGCAAATCCACACAGATAATTTCTTCTGACTAAAGGCTCCGGTTCAGTTCCACCTATCAACTGGTTGGTCCTGGGAAAATCCTTTGTGCTTTACCTGGAGTAGATGTGGAAAAAATTGCATGTTTTCAATGGAAGTAAATGTTTTCAATGGAAATAACTTCTTCAAACTAGAGAAACATGAGGCCACGGCTTATCATCACCTTACAAATGCTTCCACTGCTAAATTAGGAAAAAAAAAAAGATTATACCTAATCATCCTATGGCAGAAACCTCATGAAGATAAAGCAGTTTTACTTTAATTTGAGGATTACAGGCAATCTAGTTTTACTCCAAGCATTTAACATAAATCTCCAAGAATTTATCTTAACCAGCATTTTGGCATGAACTAGATGCGAGTTTTTATGGGAATAAAGCACAACTTCGCTGAGTGCCCAATCTCCTTAATGTGTTTAATTTTAGCTAGTTGTCCAATAAATAAGCCCCAAAAATCACGATGGAAGAGGGAAAAAGGAGACACTTTATTTGAGGCTTGAGGATGGGCAACATGGGGAACATTATTAACACAGGTTTATATGTCAGCACTTATCAGGAGCGTGTTTACACTGATAAGGGCTCGCACCGAAGGGAGAGAGAGGCTTCCTGCCTGGGCGTAGGAAAAAGAAGACATCAGCGCTGAAGATCTGTCAGGGAAAGAACTGCTTGTATTCCTCCTTCTTTCCATTTTCAAAGAAAAGATGAGCTGAGCACACTGAAGTTATAAACTGCATTCACGCACATTTCCCAGGCCACAGGAAAGTGGTGATCCCACCCCTGACACCCCAACTGCCCCTAAATTCCTCCAGCAAAGCACTGGTTTGTGTGTGTAGCCAAAGGCACCCACCAAGCACAAAACAGGCAGTGTTTCAGAGCTATCTCGGTGATAACAAAAGCGAGAATTGTTGATCTGCTTCCAGGATGAGCTGTTTGAAACCGCTAAATTTTGCCTACCTCCCATAAACAGACATATGGCAACCTGAATATTTAAGTGTATACATTTCCTGTCAGCTTTTCCTAAAGGTAGGGAAAAATAAAATTTAAAAAAAGGTTTTAGCATGATTTATTTTTATATTTTCAGATTGAGACATTGGAGTACCTGACTCTCAGTATGTGATTTGGCATCCCATGCTGTCAAAGCTTTCCTCAGTATTTAGGCATTGGGCAGCACACTTAAATTCTTTAAGACAATTTTCTTCCCTCCTGCCCTACTTCCTGCAGAGCCTAAAGGGGTATAACTATTCAAAGAGCAAATAAAACTATATATTTATAAATAAAAATAGAAGAGCTTGCAAAATTCTAATATTATTTGTAGAGGCCAGTCAATAAATCTAATTTGAAACTGTATTTCTGGTCATTAAAAATTTGTCATGGAAGAGACAAAGGTATGGGATTTCTGAATTCTTTGGTTTAGCTGCTTAATTCATAAGAAAAAATTATACCAAGAAACATATTTTAATTTTTTTTTTTTCTACTAACAGCAAAGTAGCCAGAAAATTAAAAGACAAAGCAAAGGACAGGAAAGTTGCAGTATTTGGGTCTTCCAGGGACCTCTGACTGGATACTTCTCTGAGGGGCTTATGTTCTGCAGCCTGAGACATGAAAGAATTTGTTTTTTTCCTCCTGTAGCTGCAGCTTGGCTTGTACTTTTGGTTCGAAAAGGCTACTTCAGTGTGTCAGCAAGAACAGCTGCCTGTCTCACTAAACAGATGTTCTCCATAGAATAGAAGATTAATGAGTTCTCTGACCTCTCTATTGAGAGCAAATATTATTGTCAGCTTTAACTGGAGCTGAATGACAAGTTCATTTCTGATGTCATTATGGAGAAGGATGTAAAACCCAGAAATTTGCCTTCAGACCCTGTGGTCACATTCACATGTGCATCCCTACTCAAAAATGACCCTTGATCACCCCATCATTCTTTTTGATTTATGGAAGTTAGAAAGTTTCTGGGGAAGGATTTACACTCACTTTCGGTTTCATTCCAAGACACTTCAGTATTGTCACCAATCTTCTTTTGCCAATTTTGTTAAAGTCACTAAAAAGAAGTTCCAGTGAAGGGCAGAATTTTTCTGTTCCCCACGATAAATTTGATGACACCAATCACTTAAACCATAAAAGTCTACCATTTAAGCACAGACCATGATATCACACAGAAATCCATAATTCACAACCAGAAAACATAATTTTCAGAGTATATAAAATCCCATGGATCCTGTCACACCCAGAACACCTGTGCTTGTCACCATTGGTGGTTAATTTAAAGCTTAGTGCATGAATTAATACCAAGGCCACTCCTCTAATGTGCTAGAACAATCCATAGGATTCAATCCAGATCATATGAAAAACTTTCTGCTTCTCTGTCCCTTTACCATTTCTGCATGGGCAAGTAATATCTTCTTCTAGTCCCCTTGTAGATAAAGACTCTAAATTTGTATAATCAGAAACCTTTTAATTAATACAATTTCGAGTTTTTTCATTCTTTATGTCATCGGCAGATGGTTTAGTTATTTATTGTTGTAACATGCAGCAATAAGTCAAAAAAATCAACAGCATATAAGTTATGAAGTACTTAAGTGAATTGTCAGCATTTTCCACCCCATCTTTTCTGATGAAAAATTGAACAGCTGACTTGTAATTAGTGATACCAACTACAAAGTATCAAATGTGTTAAAACTGCATTGTATTCTTTAAAATATTGCAGCTAGGGTAATTTAGCCATAGTTGTAATTTATTAATAGAATTACAGCTCTGATGTGCTGCTTTCTTTTGTGTGCAATAGCGTGTGATAATAATCCTTGTTATTTTCTTCTCTAAACAAGCAAATTGTGTTTTATAATCATGATCAACCTATCTTAATTTCTTATTCCTCAATTTACTTTTCATTACAATTGAGATGATGAGCACTAACATGTACAGGCATATCACTAAATAAGAGAGTAAGTTTTTAACAGACGCATATTGCAGAGATTTGTTTCCTAGACCTACTACACTTTGATTCTTATCTCTCCTCAGGTCTGCTCCATACAGCAGCAGGAGATGACAGGCTTGTTCCTACACCCTCTGGGCAATACCATTGCCCAAAAAAATTCAGAATATGTGCACTTAGAATACATTGTACTCAGAGTTGCTGCTTGAACAAGGAAAACAGTTTCATTACTTGGAGTTTTTCTTGTGACCAACTCTGTTTAAGAACTGATATCAGAACAGTAATTATACAGAGAAGAGAACCCAGCTTTTGTCCTTGACTTATTTTCTAAATGGGATATCTGACACCAACCGTATATATTTAACGGAAAATGAAGGCCTAGTAATTAGGTTTTGATTTCAGTTTTAATCTGTCATTTGATCAGACAGCTCCTCTAAAACACACTGTGAATTTTGAAGCTTTGCATCAATTTTATCTTGCATTCAAAGCTGAAAAGGATCTTTGTTCAGTATGCTATCATAAAAAGAATGTATGAATGGATTATAGATAAATATGTATAGGCAGGGATTTTAGACATAGATATGGAATATTTTTGGACGCAGGTAACAAATATTGTTATCATTAAGTCATTTTGTCAATACCAACATTTTTGTTAGTCATTGTGTGCCTGTGCTGCAGAGCGGCAGCTGCTGGGGCATCATTTAGCCTCTTTTGTAAAGAACACATTATAAAGATGCAAAATGTTAAAGTTGTTTTTAGTTAGGGGGAATCAACATGTCTACCATGGTTCATTAATCAGGCTTCTTAAGTCTGATAAATCTCTCTGGTCCAAGGGCCCAAATGACTACAGCATGACAGCAATATTCCCCTGTGACAGAAATCTAAACTACACACACAGAGTTTTGTTTTTTACAGCTTTACCTCTTGCTCACTCACGCTGTTGTCTGTAGTTTCCTATGAGTAGTAACATATAAAAATATCTTTTTTCTTTGTACAGGCTGACCTTGTCTTATCAGTTCATTTATTAATCACTGAAATATCCTTCCAGTGCAGCAGTGTACACACACCCACCCACAGCCACAAACCCATAGAGGAAAACTCTGAAATGTATTTACAGAACTGCAGCATCTACAGCTGCAGTTCAAATGCCATTGCAGGAGGTCTGGAAGCAGAGCAATCCCAGTAGCTCCTCGTGCCATTGGTTTTATGCTGCTGGACTCGGCTTCTGAAATTGCATGTGCAGTTGGTTTGGAGCTCCCAGGGCAGCAGAGTGGTTGGGGGGGATTTCAGGCATTAATTATGAGCAGCTTCTGTTGTGCACAGTTGCACTGCTGAGAATTTGGGATTATGCAAGCCAGACAGGTCTAGCAAAAGCAGTGTTTTACACTGTGCGTATTTAGCACATTTCATCAGTGTTTCAGTTAACATCATCTTAAGAACAATTCAAATTCACCAGTAGAGAAAAAAAACAAGATACCTAAAAAGTTTTGGCAAGCAAACGCTCTCAATCTCTCTCTTATCTTTAACCTCAGTAGGTCCTGTCAAAACCTAAACCCTTGAAAGCCTGTCTATTGCACTAAGATTAATGTGAACTCAGACAATGTTTCATATATTCCCAGAAATTAGATGTGAGAATGACTAAGTCGACTTGTCCTTCCTCTGCCACTGAAATACAGTCCAAGGTTTAATGACAATGTCTGACCAAATAGGAATGGGTCCATTGAGAAAAAAAAAAAAACAGACATCCTGCTGTTTAAGGACCTGAAATACATTCATGACCTGCACAGGGAGTTTTAGTTCACAATAACTGTAGTTTGAAGCTTCATGCACATTAATGCTTGGAGCAAACAGGCATATTCCTGGAGCACCATTTTTGGCTTCCTTTAACCCAAAAGGAATCTCATTTGCATGCCATCAGGCTGCTCTGTGAGGAAAACCAGTTCACAGAAAGGACAGTAAGGAGATGAACTTCAAAACCTCACTCCTATGCTAATGCAGACATACCTGGTGAAACATTTAGGTGGGCTGAGTCGGAATGTAGGACACCCAAAATGTAATAAAGTTGCTGTTTGCTTTCTTCTTGACAGCCAATGTTCTTGGTTTCATCCTCTCCATCTGTGGTTCATCCCACACACTTCCTGCTGTTCAGTGTTTTGGAGTTTGAGATATTCATAGTCATATTCCCACGGATACCATCAGACACCTGAGATTCACACTGGAAACTGGGAGGGGAGGAGGGGATGGACAGTCTGTGTTTTCAGCGCTCCATCCTTGGCCATTTTTGGTCCATTCTCAAAAGCTTCAAGTGGAGACTTTGGGCCAGTGAAACAGAAGTACTTTTGCACGTGATTCCAAGGCACAATTCAGTGAACAGTCAACCTGTGATCCCAGAAAAAGGTTTTTCTTTCCCTTGATTATAGTAATTAGAATTACAAATATCTCTGTCCATCTATATTCCAGGACCATTGATTCCTTTGTTTTAAAACAGTTGCCTGTTGATTCTCGCATGGATTTTAGACACAGTATATGTAAAACATGTTACTCTGGAAAGTCAAAATATTTGTTAACAATTACCTCATAAACAAAAATATTTATGCACTGAAATTTCACTTGCTGCAAATTCCTTTGTATTTCCATGCTTTTCTTACTTAGCTATGGTTTTATTTAATTTGGTGTCTTTAAAAGCTAATGATTTGATTTTCAGTCAGACGAGTGACTAATTACAAAAATACACAAAGGAGAAAAATATATTGGACTGTGTGCTGTAATCTTGGAAGAGCAGTTTCCAAATAAAATAAAGCTATATCCTCTGAATTATTTTCCAGATTGTTTACTGGCACTCTCAGTAAACTGTATTTGTTTAGGTCAATATTTTGTATTCATTGGGGTATTCATAGAAAAAAGAAAAATCTTAGAGAGTGTCTCCTATCTGTAAGAGAAATCTGTTTATTTTGCTGTACAACAAGAGCTTGCTTAAATTTTTAAACAGAACTTCTGATAGTCAAAAGGAAAACAACTAGGGAAGGGTATTAGCCAAAATATCTGTCAGCTAAACAGAACTTGTAAATCCAGTCAAACAACTAAAGGCCATTGCACTGTCAAATCATCAGATTGCAGATCCCTGCCCTGTGGTTTGCTGTCTTTTAGAGAAGGATGCAAACTGTTTAGCTTTCCCAAACCCTCCCCCCTTCCATCTGCCTACTGACCCATGCAGCTGCCTTAGCATTCGCGTTCGCTCCACTGGAAATTTCATGCCTGCCTTGATAGAAGAAAGTAAAACGTTGCAGTGACAGCAGCTTCAATGGGACTGAGCAAAGAATGATGGAGAAGACTAAATGTGTTATATCTATGGGTAGCTGAGAATTGGATAAGAAAACTTCGTGAATCGCCGTGCACCAGAACTGTCAGAACAGAACGTTTTAGGAGAAAAATGAAAAATACACAGAAGTCCCACACCCAAAATTGTAGTTTGTATCACCATTAGGAAGGCAATATATGTAGATAATATGCACTGCACAGAAATTTAAGTGCCCAAACCCAAGCATAAGTGCTTAACCTGCTAAAAATTATATTAAATTCTATTGAGACCAGTTTATAATAAAAGAGTCTTGTCTGTTCTTGACCATCCTTTTCTTCACCCTGGCATTTAGCAAAAATGCACTCTAGAAGGTAATTGAGCATGCTTTCTTCCTCTGGGGCCCATAAGTTTATTTACAAAGGAATATTTAAACCGGTAACAATGTGATGGATCTCTACAGAATAATTTCCTTAAATATTCATGCAGGTAATCTTCTGGAGGGGCACATACCGGTTGATCAGCTTCCACAGGATTCACTGAGGCAGGATACCCTGTAGACATGGTAAGCAAAGAAAAATTGCAAGCCATTATATTTCACTAGAGTGCAAAATAAGTTTAGCCTCAGTAAAAAAGAACCTTCTCAAGAAAGTCAGTGCAGCAAAAAATGTCATTTCAGGTAACATTTTGTGCAATTAATAAAACCTTTGGGTGACATGGAAGACATTGCCTGTGATAGCCTGTGTTACAGCCTCTCCATTTTTTTGCACATTATATTTCTGTTTTGTCGCTCTGTAGGCAACTCAGGCAAACTGCCAGACACAACATCTCGGGAGGTAAGGCTGAGACCACGAGATTTTAATAGAGTTTACAGGCAGTGTTGCAATTAGCTGTATCCAAATTTTTAAAAAGCTATCCAAGCACAAACCCTAGATTCATTTCAGCCTGAAGTAATACACTTTATTCACTGTTTTCAACATACAAAGTTAGCTCTGTTTATTCCCACAGGCTATATCACTGGGCAAGAGAGATCAAGGGCTTCTCATTATTTTTTGTGAAACTCAAACTTTAAGAGAGATGACTATTGTACTCAATGATGCTAATCTCTTTAATCACAGTGAGTTGAGTTCAATAGTACAATATTTACTGCTGATGTTTTAGAACAATTTGAAGTCTTTGCTTTTGAAGACAATGATAATCACAGGGAAACTGGAGCCACTTTTAGGAATAAATTTCACTATGCCGTACTGTACAGTGCCACAGTTAAGAACCTGTGAACAATGAAATTATAAACACTATTAGAAATTGTTGTAACTAAAGCATTTGGTAATTGTTATCTGAGGAGAAAATTACCACAGAAAGTCTCTGCATAGCACGTGGCACACCACAGATACCCAGTTTCTCTTTTGGAAACACACATATTCACTCTCCATGCAAAACTAAACAGTTTCACAGAAGCTTATTACTATAATAATTATAATAAATGGAACCAATGTCAATCCTGTTCCTTGTCCCTACTGTTTATTCTGCCTGGAGAATGGTTCTTCTCTTTCTCCCTGCACATAGATATCTTCTCCTGGGTCACTGGGAATTTTGGTGATACCAATTCTGACAGCTCAAGGTACCAATCTGCGAAGCCACCTCCTTGTCCTTCAGCCATCCCACAAAACACACAGCATTTGTGCTCATTTCTCCAATGCCATTTCTACCTGGAACATGCAGTATTCTCCTTTTACACCTCCAAACAACATTCCTCAATCGCTGAAAGTTTGTCACTGATGTCCCAGTAAGACAGCTTGTTATTAAAACCGGTAAGTACATCACATCTCACAGCCTGCTTTGTCAGCAGATGAGGATCCTGTGGTTCTACTTTCCTACTCATGTCACACCTCTTTTGGTTAAATAATTTCTCCTTTCTCTTGTTAGTCTCCTGAAGTTCCACAGACCAGCACGTTTACCCATACCTTTCTCAACCCAACAATGATGATTTACCTAACCTACATTATTATAAATTGGAATCTGCGTGCATCAATTCCAGCTACCTCAATACACCCTTTAGCACTATTATGATAATGTTCTAGATGGGAAAATTATCTGCAGAAATTTCTAGACCAGTATTGACTTTTTTTGCATGCAGTAAAATATTGATGAATGGCAGAAGAAAACAATCTTAAGGTTTATTACAGTACTTATTTGAATGCAACTACACAACGAGTCACTCCCAGGAATTATCTAGTTGCTCTTCATAGACAATTGCACACATTATCCAAAAGCAACTGCCATACAAACAGAATTCCACTTCCAAATTGATGCAGCAGACATGGCCCACTGCTCAAGATGTTGTATCTCAATTATCTTGAAGGACAATTTTAGCAAATGAACTTCATTCAGGCTAGGTTTTATCAGTCACAACCTTGGCTGGCCATTGCCATTTTCTATATGTGAAGTCTGTTCGCAAGTGTTTACAGCATGGAAAAACCCAACATGGTAGAAAAATATTCCTGATGTTAGATAATTTTTTTTATAAATTACTGAATATCTCAATGAAAACACTGTGGGGAAGCATTGCACAAAGAGTTTACTGAATCATGAGTAATAAGAAATTAACCTCAAGCAATACAAGAGATAGCTGTTTGCATAAACAGTTAAAGCTGACTTAGCACCTCTCTATTTCCATATCCCTTTTTCCTTAACAATAGTTTGTCACTCCTTGGTACCCAGTTCTGCCAGGTCCCTGAGCTGTGTTTCAGCTACCCCACAGTTCCTCTGACAAGAAATGCAACTTCCCAACTCACAATAAATTATTGGTGTAACTAATTGGTCTCTGTTTCTTTTCCACTCTCCCATTTAAAAAAAAGCAAACCACTATTTCTGCTCCCATTTACTTCTGTCAGGAAAGATTTTAAAATTTCAGAAAATGTGGATGTTTGGGCAAAATAAGTGCCCATAAATTTCAATCTTTTCTAAAACTGACATAAGCTCTTTCAGCTCCATTGAAAATGAGTCAGAGATGGGCAAAGATTAAGACTTAGTTTTCTCCAGCCTGTACTCTAGAGAGACTCTTCACTCGCTTCTTCACTACTAGAGAGGATTAAGAAAATACAGTGTTTTGCAATGTTAAGAAAGAAAAAAGTGAGATCAGATTCTATTGATATTTCAGTCAAAAACATGGGCAATGAGGGAAACAGTACAAACTCCTAATGCTTGTGTTTTTTCCAAACTGACTCAGCCATGCTTGGTCTTCAAACCAAAGCCTCAATCTTTGGCCTTGGTTTTCACAGTGAAAAATAATCTGAAAAAACTTCTTTCATTTCACTTGTTCCCAGACACTCATATTTTATACATTTGTGCCCACTGTTTTCTTGAGAAACAAGTGATCTGGAATTCAGTTAGCTACTCAAAGCTCCCTCTTTTCTTTCATCTGATGAAATACCTCAGACCACCAGGGTAATAGTACTATGCAGTGAGAAGTAAGGAGGCAAAGACCTGTGAACATCACCTAAGAAAACAGATTTCCCCTCTCTCCCACCTTTAAAACTGCCAGTTCTCAATCTGTAAGCCATGGAAGACAGAAGGGGAAGGGCTTTGATGAATAATTACTGCTAGTAACTTTCTCCTGTTGCTTTGTTCCCTTCTTGTTCTACACTGCAGAATACTGGTGGATGTGAGGAGCAGCTCTCTAGGCAGAGAGAGGTTTGGGCACCTTAAACACCTTTCTGAGGTATTTAAATAGCTTGCATTACCTGTGGCTAGCTGGCAGCCTGCTGTGAAAGGATGAGCTAAACACCACGTGTTAGCATTAAAGATTTCTAGTGTGTCAGTTTTTCCCCTTTAATCTAGAGGGTTACTGTCACAGACAAGGCACAGACCAACACCTTCATTTACCAATCAAATTAACATATGACTCTAGTCAATGATTTTGTGCTTCCTAGTACCCAGAATTATGATAACATGGTTATTTTGACCTCTTTTGGACAGAACAACTAGGGAATAAAGACATACAATTTCTGCTCTGCTGTGATGTTTCCATTTTGAATTTTTGAAGGCCAGTGTTTTGCTCACAACTTCATTTGATTTGCTGCTTCTTTTGCTGAATGGCCTAAAAAAAAAAAATTAAGCTCAGCCCTAACATGAGAATGGACCTTGGGATAGAGAAATTTTTTAATACTTCATATTTGTCCACAGATATCAGAACTTGCTACCTATTAAGACAACAAACTCTAGGAACAGCAGGAATATTTTACTCTTTTCTTCTGCTAAAGGATAAACGGTTTAACCTGTTATTCCTATGAGTCATTTGGAATGCTCAGTTATGGGAGCAATTATCAGAGAGACTGGAAGTGTTGTAAATTGTTTATAAAGTAAGAAAGGCATTTTCAAAATCAAAAAAGTTGAACATTAGGGATTGTGAAACATTGGGATACAACAAAGTGAGCAATGTTCTCCAGTGTAGCTTTTAAAAAGGAGTTGTTTATAACAATATATCACTTGTTATTTTCTGTGAGGATAATTAACATGAAGGCTTCTTACAAATGCCACTCAAATGCAGAGCTGGTGGTTTATGAGCTCAGAATATTTTGATGCACAGAGCAACAAAAGGCAGCAGTTGGACTTCAGTGGAGTTGTCACACAGCGCACAGCTCTATCAGGCGCACAAGGAAAGCTCTGAGGGGGTTAAAAGTCAATTGCAAGACCTGGGACCACAGCCAATAAAATTGTACCTGGCCAGGCTTAAATTGAATTTTAGCTGCCAACTGTACATTTTCAGATCTCCAGAGGAAGCTGGTTCCTTCGTGTGGGTGAAGTAGACAGAGGCAGCTGTTGAAATGGAAACCATTGCATCAGACAACTTGGGAACTGATTGAATTTAAAATTGGACTTTCTTATGCCTTGATTTTTGCCTCAGAATGCATTGAGGAGATGCAGGTGGCTGATAAACAGAAATGTATCACTCAGCCAAGAGGTTAAAAAACGCCTCCAAACAAACAAGAATTTTGTCTTTTGGGAGCAAAAAAAAAAAACCCTCAACAAATTTAGCAGCAGGGTATAGAACCAGGCCCTTATTAGGTAAATCAGATGAGTTATTCTGCTTTACATCAACATTAGTAGACTGATGCCTAAATTACTTAGTTAAATCAGTGTAAAATTAATGTAATAATGCATAAATTTGAATATAATTACAAAAAAACCTTACCCCAATATTATTGGAAGTCTAGAATTAGAGCTGGACTTGGAATAATATGTACACATATGTTTTATATATGTGTGTGTGAGTATCCCCTAATAGAAAGAATAAATTGTAATTATTTTAACCTGCACATAAACACAATAGAAAGCATGTTAATATTTCCAGGTCCAAAATTGCACAGTAAGGATTCCTGGCATTAAAGTGGTTCCTGTACTATGAAGAAAGTGCTGGGTCTCACCCTAATTTTTTCCCCGACAGGATTTCAGATAATTCTGACATGGGGTCCTCAGGTGGTGAGATTTCTTTCAGCATCAGTGGGAATTGCATTCCATTTACGCCAGTGAAGGATCTAGTTTAGCATGTTCATTCAGCTGAGTCCAAGCTATAAATGCCCTGCTGGGCGCACCTTCTTCATCACCACTGCTGGACTTGGTGCCTGCTTCTAGCTCCTACACAGGAAAGTCTATTTTTTATGTGACAACTTTTCTTAAAAAAAAACCAATAAAACCAAACAAACAGAAAACCAAAACAAAAAAAACAAACAAAAAAACCCCAAAAAACAAAACAACAAAAGCCCCCCCCCAAAAAAACCCGAGAAACAAAAAAACCCAAAACAAAGCAGAGAGAAAGAACAAATGAGGAAAATATTGAATAAGTAAAACAGGCAGAGTAACAAAATTTACTGTGACTCTTCCTTGCATATTAGTCATTCTTGGTAATGTGTCAAGAGTTGCTCAGTCTTTATCTTAGCTGGAACAGGATTGTTAAAGTGAGCTTACACTCATATGGTTTCATCAACAATAGCAAAAATAGAAATGTACATACAGAAAATACATTTGTGTCTCACTAATCCCAAGCCTATGGATAGAATTTTAAGTTTAGTGATAGAAGCATATTCCCAAACAATAGTTTTCATAATGAGAGCTCTGGTGAATTTGTCATCACTGATGGTGAAATGCTGGAAACCAAACTGATGATCCAAGGTCTTTAGGGATTTTCCCTTGGTAACATAGCAAAATACTTTCTTATATAAACCAGAAGCTGAAATCCACCTCAAATAACTTTTTTTTTGTCCTTGAAATGCCTTTTTTCATGAAATTTGAAACAGAAATAGAGGGAAGACACAGGTTAAAACCTAACCTTTCTTTACAAAACAAAAAAAATCCAGTATTCCTCTGTGGGATGGGTCCCTGTGCATTCAGACCTCTCAGTGTCCAACATACACTAGGTTTCTCTCCTGGGGAGGATATTTACCCTGGAAATACACTGAAAAAGTTAAAAGTATTGAAATTTAAAAACATAAAAATCACCATTTTATAAGAAAAATGCTCCTACCTCTTGTGTCAAATGCATCTCATTTTCCTGTATTAATAGAGGCAAAAATGTTCTGTTAAGTCTTATTTTAGGTAATTACCTCACTGCTTTAAAAAAGGAGGAAGCATTATTGGGTCAGTTCAATTCATATTGTACCTGTCTTTCACAGCCCAAGTAGGTAACTTCAGACTAAGCTAGATCAAAAAATAATGGCACCAGTGAAAAAAATTAAATTAGAATAATAACTGACCTTGTATAACTTTAAGACCTGTTTGACTTTCAGATAAAATAAAAAAAAACTTTGATAAAGTGAGCACTCATTTTTATATGAAGCTTATTTTTAGCCTCAGTAGACCAGTGATATACTGTTCTCTCAGGAATAAGAAACAAGCATCATGGTTAACTTAATAGGGAATTTGACTTTGAATTTATTTCTTATTTAAGCTTCAAGAATTTTTCATAAAGACTGGAATGTTTTGGACTATTTTTAAAGAACAAACAGAATTCTCCCTGTTCATACTCTGTCTACAAACTAAAAAGCACTCTCTGACAGCTGAATTAAATCCTCTTTGAGGTGAAAAAATGGAACCCCAAGTACAGTACTTCCCTGGCATAATATCATTGAACAGTTCTAAGCCCTTTGTTCTTTCTAAGCCTACTTTGAAAAAGGAAAAGAGCAAAGATGTGCATGTGATATAATGGGGATTTTTCTTTGGTTGAGTATTTCTTTCTTCCTTTCTCCATGATTTATGTGAGTGCATAGGAAAATTTGCAATGGTCAGAGACCAAAAAGCTCCCCTATTGTAATTCTCTCATTTCTTTTCTATTCTTTTTTTTTGTATTTCCTGACACATTCATCCTTTTTCCATCTCCAGATGCTTTCAAGCCTCTATTTAAACTACTGTTGTTTTTTTCCCCTGGCACCTTCATGATACTTTAAATGTTTTATTCTCTGTAGATGCAAAGTAACAAGTTAAGAATGCAAGGTGACCTGAAGCATAATCAAAAGAAAACTAATAGAAACTTATTCCTCTGAAACTAGAGATATATAATTTCCAAACCTCAACAATATAGGTAGGTAACATTTCAAAGGGAAATACTTCATGTGTGTCCTCAAGACAAACTAATATACAGTTGCACCATTATCTAATTTGGTATATATTTAATTTGCGGTTTACAACCGTATATAAACTTATCCCTCATTACAAAAAAGTGGGCATTTAATCAGCAAATATACAAAGGGCATAAATATATCAGATTAACCTCACCTCTTTCAAGGCAAATTTAATTGAATTTTGGTCCCACAGAAATTGACAGAAATCTTCATACTTTGCACAACAAGTCTAACTGTGATAAATTATAAGGGATCGTCACATTGCTGTATTCCTAAATGTTCTAGTTTCATTACCTTGTGCAACAGTTTGCAGTTATTTTGCATTTTAGAGTGGTGATATTCTACCCGGTAATGTCATTGCTATTAATTTTAAGTGCCATACCTCATGGTAAGACAAAGTATTTTGGAGGCCTTGTTGAAGTCACATTTTTATCAGAGAGCCATCATTTAGGATATGGCACTGTAAATGTAAATGACTGCATCCGTGTTTTACAGCTATAAGTTACTAGAGAAAAATTTTCCCTTTACAGTGATGTGTTTTCATTGGCATTTTAATAAAAGGTGATTATCTAAAGATAGAATTCTAAAAGGGATTTGCCAGCTATATTTTCTGCTCTTCACTCAGTAATTTACCACAGTGCATCATTTCTTAAAGTGCGAGCAATATGCGCGACTTAATTAATTTGCATTGGATCTGAAGTGAAAAATGCTAAAAACGGTGATTGATTTACCATACTGGTAATCATAAAGCAAATAATAAAAATACATTGAATTAGATTTTACCTCTAACAGCAAGGCTTAAGTCTGAATTTATTTGGTATATTAACAACTTATTTATGTTAACTTATACACTTATCCAAAATAAGAGATATGGGAATAAACTGACATACTGGGTTTCACAGAAAAATCTGTTATGGAATAAAATCAGGTCATTGGAATTCTGGACCAGACCTTTGATTCAAAGAATTTTTTTAAACAAAACAAACAAACAAACAATCGAAGAAACACTCCTCCATAAAAAGCAACAGAACAAAACAAAACAAAACCAGAAAAACACCCCCTCTCCCCCCCACCCCCACACCTAGTTTTATTCTTGGGCAGCAGGAAGCAGAAGCAGTTATTTTAATAAAACCCATCACTCTTGGATTGCTCTTAAAAGTTGTGTTTGATATTTTTTCTTGCTGTAGATGTCATCTCATACTAATTGAAATTCTAGCTTAGTAGACAACAGACATTGCAAAACCTACAAGAACAAAATGTCCCTTTGGGTCATGAGCAATTTATGGTAAAGCAGCACAAAATGGTGAGTTTCTGAGAGAGAATTAGTTTGTAGCCCACCAATAACTGTTTCAAACCAGATGCCTGTGCTGCAATATATCACACTGAGAGTATCTATAGGAGCTACTGCTATCTCCGAATTCCAAAATTTACTGCAGTTCTGGGGTAGAGGGTTCTGTATAAATTATTCCCTATTACGTGATCCTTTTTCAGCACCATGGATAGCAGAAGGCCCTGACTTTGCTGAGTGTCTCCCAGAACAGTTTCTGTTCATTCTAATCTAAATCATGATTACATTTTATTTATATGTATATGTTAACTAGTAACTAGTAGGTGCCCTGAATAGAATCCAAGGAAAAGCAATAAGATTGATGAAATTTCAGAAGACATAATCTATGAGGAAATTTTAAACAAACTGAATTTAAGGTTGAAGATGAAAGATAAGCAATTAGTTTTTGAAAAGGAAACAAACATGCACAGAGGGGAACAAGGTACTATTTACCATTTCTATCAGTTGGAGGGCAAGAAGAATCAGTTTGATGTTCCATGAGTATGATTTAGATCAAATATTAGCAGAAATGGTCTAAGTGCAATCAAAGTTATATTGCTTGGCAAAGATATCAAAATGATAATTACTCTGAGGTTTCAAAGGGAGTGTTGGGTAGCAATGTTTGTACTGTCTGTTATATTGTAACTAATGGTTGTGGTCTCCTTTAATATCCCTTTAATTCTAAATTTTTAATGTTAAAATCTACTTTTGGGTAGGCAAAACTCAGGTGTTCAAAAATACCCTAATTTCTAACACATGTTGATCAGATAGCCCATTATAATCAAAATTACACAATTAGTTGGGTCACCTATCCGAAATGAAATCACTCAGACTCATTTGTTGCTGTCTTGACCTTATAACGGTGGCTGTATCAGATAACTAAAAAAAAAACAAACAACAAAAACCAAAAGCCAGGGTGTGATCACACTTACATTCTTAAATCCAGATATTTACTGCAAGTCGCCCATACATGTGGAGATTGCACTTGTTAACCCAAATTCCTAATGTTTTCCTTTACGTACTAAATAAAGGATATTAAGTGTAAATGAAAAAAAAAAAAGTTGAAATATATCATTTCACTGCAGGATTAATAATTTTCTAACAATTTTTACTGTTTACAATAAGTCATAAAGAGCAAAACCTCTTTCAAGCTATGTAGAGATCAACTCAATTGAGATCAATTGAGAGTCAAAATCAGCACCTCTATCAGAATCTCAGTGAGATAACACCAAGTTACTTATAAGGACTGATTTACATAGTAATTGACCACGTTTTTTTAGCAGTTTACATGGCAAGAGATAGTTCTTTCCCTAAATATTCTTCAAGAAGTTAATGACCCAAAAAAGAACCATGTAAAACGGGTAATCCTTTTTTAATTGATCTGCTACTGGTCCTTCATGAAACACTGAGCAATAAATATATCTGCTGTGGAACCTTGAGAATACATTTGCTGGTTGTGCTGTAGCTTGGGACGGGCTGCAAAGATGAGCACCCAAAATATTTATTACAGGAACAGAAAGTGCTGGAAGCTCATTAGTGAGATAAATATACATCTTCTGTGAACCTAGAGATACCTGCACACTTCTCAAGATCTGTGAGTATGGCGAAGACCCCACCAGAAAATCCACCACAGTGCCCCCTAAGGAAAGCTTTGTTCTTGCAAAGAGAAAAAGAACACATAGTGAGGACTAAATTTCCTTCAACTGAAAAAAAATCTCTGATGAGAAGAGGCATGGTGCTTGGAGGATGTAAATCACATCTTGCAGAAGGTTGGTTAAATAGATTTATTTTTCTGTCCTCTCAGAGTTTTCTTTGGTTTTTTGCAGTTGATAAATGTCATTACAATCCGTTTTACACACCAGTAAACATAATCTTTCCTTTTCATTTCTCAAGGCTCAGACCACGCTCATTTCTATAAAAAGGTAGAAGAGCATAAAGGGTATATTCGGAAACAACATGCAAATGTTCATAGTGTTTATTTGCACATCAATCTCTGGCATGCTTTTATAACAAATTGCTTTTTCACAAATAAAACAGGACCTGAGCATGGGATGGTAAAGAGAGAAGAATAGGAGGAAAGAAATACTGAGTGGCTTGAGTGACCATCCAATGGTTTGGTCTTTTTCCTGTGCTAGGCAAACAAGAATCTCAGAGGGTTTTATGAGTTTTAGTCTCTGCATTACACCTTCCAGAGTGACCGTGCAGAAGTTTTTTTCTGACTGAGCTAAAGGTAGGTGGCACCAGAATGCTCTGGAATTTGAAAGAGGTCAAAGAAATTGAAAAGGCAAAGACCCAGTAGGACTCATCCAACCCAGCCATTCTACATTCTTTAAACATACCATACTAGAGCACATTAATCAGGCGGCGAAGAGGTGAAGATGACATCCTGAATAAATTTCGAGCCAGAATTGATGACTGTAGAGGAATTTGGGTTTATGGTCTACATTAGCAATAGTAAATGATTTCAACAGTCAGGGGCATATGATAGAATTTAGTGGTCTATGATTAACTTCATTTTCAATTAAATAAATTCTATCCACATTTACAGTCTGAGCTAGAATACAAAACGAGGCTGCCAGATGCTGAATATGATTTAAAGCAAATACAGTGGAGAAGCAGCATTCACAGGGAAAATATTCCAGGGAAATTATAATTTTCATATCAGTCTTTCTTGGGATATTCCTGATCAGAGAGAGTGCAAATGGCATAGAAATGATTGTGATCTCCCCAATAAAACAGGAAGAGAAACAAACTACCTGGAGTTGCACTAGTGTAAATGGTGTGTGAAAAGAATCATGTTGTCATGACTTGGCTGATAACCAAGTTACCTGATTTTGGAACACACAGATCACAGCAGAAATCAGCATCGTAAGAAAGGCAGGCAAAAAACCAAACCCCACCAAACCAATAAAAAGGGAAAAGATACAATAATATGGTTATTTTTTTCTTTTTCCCTTGTGAGGCCCAAGGAAAAGAAAGAAATAAGTATTCAAAATGGAGAATACTAATGAAGAACCTATTTTTCTGGATATAAGATTAGGACAAATTCATAGGACCAGTGAAGCCCCTAGCCATTTTCTAAGTATACAGTAGGGAAGAAATCCATTTGATCTGAGGATATCCTTTATAGTTTGCCCTTGCTTTTGGAAGCAGAACTCACCAGACTCTTGGGGAGGCTTCAGTTCAAAACATGAGCATATCTGTAGTCTCAATTACACAGGGAATGGGGACAGCAAAGACATCAGAACAAGAGTCTAGATTTTCAGTGAGACATAAATGCATATTTAACTCCATTTCTATTAAAGAGAAATTTCAGAGATTGAGGCTAAATTTTCAGCTCTCCAATAATGGAAATTTCTCTTTCTTTTTGACAATTACCTCTGTGCTCAAATTTCACATTTACTCCTTCCTTCAGTGACACTGGTGAATGAACTACATTCTGCCACCCACAGCTACCTCTGCCATCACCTGCAGGCTGTTTTTCAATTTTGTTTTTCTCCCAGTTTATATCTCTTTGGACTTTTTCCATTATATTGAGTAATGTGTAGGCCAGAAGGATGCATGTGGCATGATGAGGTTACTGCTCTGGATTTTATAGAGCTTTACTAATACTTTTATTTCATTATATGATCTTTTTTCTCCTTTTTGTGGACTTCTACACGAAGCTCCCAAAATTGCCTTCTGCGGCTAAATCTTAATTGATTACGTTGAAAATGAGAGTCAAATCTATACAAACTTGGACAACACATAGATTTTGCTGGCACATGTAGAAACACACATATTTCACTCTGAAGTCTAGAGAAAATGAGATTAACAATGTCTAACCTTGGATAACTGATACAATTAGCTGCTATTTAGGATGAACTGTACATGCATTATAGAATATTGAGCTAATGTGTTTTCTTATAACACATTTCAAAATCTTTAATCAGTCCAGTTTCCGGTTCTTCTTTTAATTTCCTTTCTACAATTAAGTGGGAATTGGCCAATTGAATCTGTCTCTCTAACTGTCTGAAAGAAAACATTTCCATGTTCTCTGCCTTGACAGAACAAATAAACACCCGAGTCTTTTCAAAACTCTACCAATGGAAAATGTTAAGACAGAAACCATAAGAAAGCAAGCTGAAAAGAGATCAGAACCTTCTCTTTTTTACTGTATTCTTTACTATAACTCCTTGAAATGAGATCTTAAACTAAAGACGTGTAGTAGACAGGATGATACAGAGGCAGTAAAGAAATTATTTAGCTTCTATGTGAGTTGAAAAATCTGGATGAAAGCAATGATGCATTAATGTAAGGACAGGGAATCAAAAGTGAAGGGGATTTTAAGGTCTTATTTAACTTCTCATTATCCTGCTCTGATTTAGTTAGTAACAAATTCAATATCCCTACTTTTAGTCTGTTTTTCCTGTGACAGTATTTGCTGAGTGATCTCTTTCTGTCCTTAACTCATGAAGCTTTTCTTGTATTTTCTTTTCTCTCTACAGTTGCAGGGGGAATGAGAGAGAGATTTTGGTGGGTGCCTGGCACCCAGACAGGGTCAACCCACTGTGAATCCCTGCCTGAACAGGTCTGTTTGTGGTCAAGGACTCCAGAATACCTGCCCACATCTGAAACCACAAGGATTTGAAGATTAAGATATTTAGTTATACCATCTCTCATTCCTGGAAGCAATTTAAGCCTTACTATGCACAGAAACAACAGTCAAAGCATGACTAAAATGCCTGAAGAGTGTATGACAAACTCATAAGCTGACGTTTGTTCAAGACTCCTGTTCATATTGTCAGAAATATCTACCACATCCTCAGAAATGATTCACTGAAAGAAAACACTCATATTACAAAGGTCAACCTTTCTTAAATGCACAGTTCTACTTGTTCTAATTATTATGTAAGGCACAGTGAAAATTAATTTTCTGACAGAAGTTCTAGAGAGAGCAGAGAGTGGAGCAATTGCACATTTGCCGTGACACACGAGAGATCCCGTCTGGCTCGTCTAGAAGCAACAGGTTTAGGTTACCTCCAAATGTAGCATAATGGACTAGGTATTCTCTTTCAATCTGACAATTTTCTATGATCCTTTGTTCAGAGTGGACCAGATGTCTGTTGCTTTGTCAAGAATTAATGTTGTAATTGTTTTAAAAAAATACCTAGACTACCAAGGCCACATGTGTGGCACAGGTGCATTTTAACTGCTCTGCTGTGAGTTTCTCTAATTAATGCATGGGACTCTGGATGTTCAGCCAGATTTCCTGTCTTTGCTTTGGGGGTTGCTTTTTGTGTTGATTTTTTTGGGTTGGTTTTGTTTGGTTTTTAATTTTTTTTTTTTTTTTTTTTTTTTTTTAAGGCTACATGCCCACTTTATCAAAAAGAAGAGGGGGAGAGAAATTATTAAGACCTCAACCCTTAAAGCATCAGACCAACACTTCTGTGTGGAAGCTTATGCTGTAAAATAAGCTGGTGAAGGTATTAATAAACATTATTCTTTAAATATCAGAAAAGAGGAGATCAACTTTTCTGCAAGATTAAAAAAGGGTGAAGATTCCTGTGGAAGGGCAGGCACTTGGAAGAAAACTACTGAGGTAATATCAAACACCTCTCAATCAGACACTCACAGTTGTCCAACAACTTTCAATTCTCCCATGTTTAAAAGTCTTACCCTACCTTGTTTTTTTACCTCTACTCTTGGTCACTTCTACCTTCACTGCAAAAACTCTAATTTGAGTGCATGTACAAAAATATATTTAGAAGTTCCCCTTGATGCCCTGAGCTCAATTTTCATCTGATGGGCTGACCTCAAGCAGCAGATTTGTATAATTTTATTTTCTTTTTGTCTGATGGGTTGAACAGAAAAAAAAAAAGTGCGCAATATACTGAAGAAAAACCTAAACTAATATTTATTTTTTTTTTCCTACTGCATTACAAACTTTCTCCTTCTAGGCTTTAGTTTTTAATCACTTATTAAAAAAAAAAAAAAAAAAGGAAAAAGTGAAAGGTTTGCATATACCACCTAATTTTGTGGTTCTCTTAACTTCTGGACATTTTGCTCTGCTACTCCAGTGTATTCTTAATTTACATCTAATAAGCCAAAAGAGTGAAAATGTTTACTGCAATTTCTACTAATTGTTTAAATGCCTATTTGATATATTATGACAACAGAAATATCACTGTAGCTCAGTAGGGTAGATTTTTGCTCAGTGGTGGCTAAATCTTCCCTAATTGGCATATCTGATTATAGAAATAAATATACTACTGTAGTAACAGAAGGAAACACAAGAAAAACAGTAACAATAGTGAAGGAATCATCTTAAAACTAAAACTACATCTTCACTCAGTATTTTTTAACTCATCAGTGATTTTATGCCTTTAAATAGTACTGTTTTATACACTGAATGGCTTTTGCTGTTGTTTAATTGATGCTACTCAAAGTCTGTATTTATCACAACAAAATTAGGTTCATGCTTGACATTTTAAGTGCCAGACATGAAAGTACAAATAATATGGATTAACATATATATTATGATCATTTGAACTTCAAACAGACATAGTCAAGTCAAAAATGTATACCATAGAGCTCTTTGTCAGTCATAAAAAAGTGTAATTTACCCATCTAATTCATTTTGAACATCATGGCCTTTTTTGTAAATTACAATCTCCTAAACAGGATGCTACAAAAATGGAATAGTAGTTCCATACAAGTTTTTCAACACACAGCAGTATACAAAATGCAGTAATACTTTCTGTAATATTCTTTGGGGGTTAGAGGAGTAATAGGCAAGATTTACGTTTTTGATAAATATCACAGCCACATTTTACGTCACTAATTCAGAATGAGGTATATGAAGATGCTCATTGATACTGCCTCAATTGAAAATTCTGTTTATTATCAGTAAGACTCTTCTCCTCATCCCTCCAGAACACAGGAACAAAACCAGACCTTGAAACAACTCCCTGCAAATCTATTCTTTCACTTCCTTGAATCTCTCTAAAGGAACAATTATACAGTAAGGAGAAAAACCAAAATAAAACAACAACCTAAAAAAGCACAAACCCCTCCCTCCCATGACAGAGAAACTTTTACCCAAAAATGAAAGGAGCTGGAGAATTTATGAGGTTTTCTAGAGCTGCCAGAACTGAATTTAATTTCATGTAAACAGCTTTGAGATCCTCTACAAAGACAGCAATTTAGGGAGATAGAAAGTGAAATTGTATCAGTAGCTGCCATCACCTGACATTCAAAACCAGTAAAATTTGCAGGTCTGAAAAGATTCCTGAGGTTACTTGTGAGAGCCTTATGCCCATACCACTCCAAAATGCAAAATGATTTCTGTGAAAGTAATTCTTACCTGTTCCCGCCTTCTGTTGCATCCTTCAAGGATACTTGCAGATGCCACAATTTGGATTTGGCTTCCATTTCCTTCTGCATGGGCAAAGTCTGGGCTCCTGTTGAAATCTCCACCCTGTCATCACGAAGGGTTGCAGTCCCTCACTCCTTTCTCCTTGAGTCTGAATATTCTGGGAGCTAGGAAAGGGAAGATCTTGTATTTCACATAAGCAGGGTGTTTCCACCTCACCTGACGAAGGAAATTTTGTTTTCTTGACGACACTACTTCCTGATGTCTTACCAACTGAAAATCATCAGAAAGAAATGTTTTAAAAAGTGACCAACAGGGTGAATAATGAACATAATTTTGGAAAGAAAAAAAAAATATAGAAAGGATAATTGACAAATGTGTATTAGACCAACATTTACTTTCACAGTAAATTTGATTTACTTCCTGATGTCCTACCTGGGTTCTGAGGTCTTCCAAGGTAAACTGCCCTACAACCTCTGTGGATCAGAGATGACTCCAGAGCTCCTCTGAATGACAATCTACCGTCTAGCCCAATGCACAAAATAAATCTGAATAATTTCTACTCTGTGTTGGGTTCAATTACTGACAAGTGTGACTATAAAGTCCTGATTTGAAGGAAAGTGCATTCTAAGGCAGAGTAGGTCGTAACAGGAAAACCTGAAAAGGTAAGCTAGATTTTTTTACCTGAGTAAGACTCAAAGAGATTAAGGGATGGTACCAAAGAGTTTATAGGATGTATGAGCTAGAAAACATTAAACAATCACTTTTCTTTTTTCTTTTCCTTTTTTTTTTAAGCAAAAAAGAAAATGCAATTAAAATTGACTTCTCGCCAAATTTCTCCTACTAAGAGTGTGTCTGACAGAAATTGCAATAGTTTCATTAGACAAGATGTGGGATCTTAGCACATTATTTGAAAAAGAATTTTACACAAGAATCTTGGAATTGCATAACCCGTTTTCTAGAGTTTTTTCTTCTTGGGGATTCCTTGGGTTTGGTTCTTTGTCCAGAAATACCATCCTCCAAGAATTACTGTTTACTGTTTGGCAGTATTTTTCTTCTTAGTCTTGATGAAAAAAAAATATTTTGCCCTGACTGATTTTTCAGCTTCATATTTCCAGTAACTAATACAGGCATTATAAATGCCACACTTACTCACACCTTTCTTCTTGAAAAATGTTTAACAAGTAACAGTCTGGAATTCCCTCGCTGCTTTGCCTACTTTCTATGGTTTTTAGTTTCAAAGCAGGAAATCATTTTAACTTTTGGAGGAAGATTATAACTGCTTAATTCTGTTGCTGGAGCTGCCTGAAAGCTTTTGGATTTGCAAACATAACTCTTTATGTTTTTCTGCTTATGCCAAACGAAGCATTGATTTACAGATGCATTTTTAGTCCTTTATGTCAAACAAGCCTTTCTGCACAAACTTTTTTTTGTGTTTTTTCTTCTTTTTGCCCACCTGAGCAACAGCCAAAGTCATACCCAAAAATGCCAGTTCTTTAAACTGACAAGTGTATTGGAGTATCCAAAACAATCATAATCAGACTACCTGTATATCATATATCAGAAAATCTTCTAAAAGTTAAGCACAACAGAAGAAGAAGCAGTTAAAACAAACTTATTAACAATTTCAATCTTTTTTCCTGTTGGTCACCCATTCATTTTTAGAGGAACCTGGTATAAAATATAAAATTAGCACTGGCTCATTCTTGCAAGTGCTTTTCAGCTGAAGAATCCTTTTCAGAGCTACCAGAAAATCCTAAGAAAGCCTAGAGAAGCTGCAGGATCATGTCTTTGGATCAGGGGTTTTCATTTGCATTGATGCTCTTGCCAGGACAAAAGCTTTCAGATTTTGAAACCTGTTAAGACATTAATGACCACATATTACAGAGGCTTCCAGTCCAGCTTTGACTTTTTCTTCCCCCCCTATTCTAGAAAATTCTAAAAAAGGTGCTGCTTTGGCATATTCTTAATTCTGTGCTCTTCATGTGAATCCTTATTACAAATAAAAATAGTGCTCATTTTGATTTTCCTTTCATCTGCATTTTCTGGATGCTGAAGTCTCATGTCTGGATCTTCCCAATTTATAAGGACCTGACAATTTACTAGATAAATAAAAAAATAATTGGGTTCAAGTGAATGAAATCTACCTGTATAATTCCCACAAAGATGTCACTTTATTTTTGCAAAAAATTGGACCATTGCTGTGTATTTTATGCTTTTTGGTGTATTTTAAAATGGCTGATGAACAATTATATCAGGGCCTGCAGATGCAAAAGGCAGCTAGAGAAATTGTGGTGTATGTTATGCATTGGTTTTGTTTTGGTGTTTTTGTTTGGTTGGGTTTTTTAATTAAAAAAACCCAATTTAAGTGGAGTTATCTATCTTTATGACAGATAGGGAATAATTCCCAATTGGAAGTGGAATTCTAAATCCTGGGGATATCTCAATTTATTTATTTTTTTATCTGGGCAGGGAAGAGATTCCATCTATAAATGGAAAAGGTTTTTAAGGTATCAGAACAATATATCAGTAAATGGCTTGGTTCAAAGTACAGAGGTCTCTTTAAAGAATTTAGTCTACCAATCATTTTCACTGATTGAGTAGAAATTTTCCTACTTAAATAATAGTAGGGAAAATCAGGGAGAGGAGTTTGTCATGGAGAAGCAAATGGAATTTTTCATCTGCTGACTTGATCATTGGGATTTTTGAATACTGAAGAGGCCACAGAGCTTGCCAGGTTCATGGAAAGAACAGCAAGTCCTTATTTAGCACAACATGAAATTGTTGTTGATCCTGAAATTGCAGTAGAAAACTGATTTATTCCCAAAATTTTTCCTCTCCACAGAATTGTAAAAATTAATGTCTGATATCCACCAGGGAATTGTCCTTTACGCGGTACAGTGTGCAAACAGCCTGAAGTGGTCCCGGAAGAAAACGAAGAGTTATATTTCAGATTGGATACTATTAATTATCATGTAATTTCTGGAGAATAGATGACAAGGAAAATGTGCAAAAAGGCTGGGAAGGCTGACAATAGGGAAAGCAATGGTGGAAACAGTAAGACAGGCGATGCATAACAAAGATCTAAGGGAATCAATGCTTCTTAAAAAGCTGTTCTACATCCCTCCCCTCTGTCACAGAGCTTTGTTTCCTAAATTTGGAGCAGCATTACTTGACACATAGCAATAATGTAAATTACTGATACTTCTTTCTACCTGGCTGCTTGGTACAGATTTTACAGAGGATGAAGCTAAAAATCTCACCAGGGAGAAATTGCTTCATTGTTTCTGAAAAGTAACACATTCAGAACTGGGGAACTGAATGCAAAAAAGAAATACACACTTCCCTGCATGTCCCCTCTCCTGTGGTTACTATTAGCAAGGATCCACTGAGAAAAAAGTTGTTGAATTAGAAGGATGAATGTTCACTCAATACGAAAACTATGGAGTTTTATTAGAATGGCAATACCTTCATGGTGCTGCGGATATCAGTGTATTTGTCAGGGTTTCTTGTTCAGTCATCTTCTAAAGAATTTAAATTTAACATGTGCGTGACTAAACTTAAGCAGAAATCTGCTTTGTCACTAACTTTACTCTAAAACTTTTAGTCAGGAACTGATTGATTCGATTTCAATTGAGAAAAAATAAGATGCATATTAATATTAAAAAAATAAATAAGAAGACAGACCTCAGTAGGTTGTTTCCCTCTTCTGGCCATCTTGAGATTTTTACATATCTAAATAATATCACTATTAACTCAATAAATCCAGTATAAAAAAATGTTCAAAGCACTAAGTGATTATGTTTTTAGATTAAGCACAAGTTTTCATGCACTGGTTAACACTGGGAAGACTGAAATCCTAAAAATTATGAAGGAATTTGGTATAATTTGTGCACAAGCATCTAAGTCCTTAATACGTGGTCATGAGCAGGGATTTAGATATTTAAATTACAGCAAATTGCAAAAAAAATTTAATCTGTGTTTAATTACATCTTAAATATTACATCTGCAAACCCATAGTTCAAACTTAAATTGAAAATGAACGCTTTCAGGAGTTTGGAATGCAGACTAAGACTCAATATTCCGTACTCTAAGTATCTAGTCTAGCCAGATCCTGTGGAGACCAACCATTTAAGGTCACTTTAAATTTAGGGAGGCAGTTATATGTGTGCCATACCAGGGAAAAAATTCCAGTGACAACAGTGGGTTTGTAACAGGGTTAAATCATGAAAAATATCAAAAAGCATATGCATAGGTTATAGGGAGTTTATCAGTAAAGCCAAATAAAAGAAAAACTGCTTCATGCTTTGACCTTAACTTGCAAAATATCAAACCATGGCAAATGAGCAGCTGAGCAATATTTCTGCAGAATGGCCAGGTTACAGCAGGATCACACTATGAATCTGAGAGCCTTGGGCTCCAACACAGGCTCTACTGGCTACCTGTACTCTGCGTAATTAGGACTAATTACACTTACAGTATTTGTAATGGGCTGCTGTCAAAGCAACTCAATATATTTTATTTTCACTGGATCTCAGTATAGAGGTCCTAAGAATTCCCCAATAAAGGAAAGTTCTGATGATCCCTGACTGGACAAAGCAGTAAAACACAGGTCACATATCTGGGGATCATCAATGCTGTATTGAACCAGATATTAGTAGTGAATCCAAGTCTACAAATAAATACATTGCATCTATATATAAATATACTGTACTTACTCCATATTTATACATATATATACACATGTATTGTGCATATATTGTTTCACAATATTTCATGCATAAAAACTATGAATATGACTATAAATATAAATATGACTTTAACTATAAATATAAATACACATGGGTACATTGCCTCCACTTGAACGCTTTATGCACTACATATACATGAAAAAAATACTGAATACCAATTCAATAGGATTCCGTAGCATCCACCCGAAAAAGGAAATGCAGAAGACTCTGTGTGGGTTACAAGCAGCCATTATTTTCTCCAGCAGCTTCTGTCATTCCTGTCACATTTTTTTCTTCTTCAACTTTTAGGAAGCAGTTTGACATCCCTTTGAGGAGGCTTTGAGGACAGAGAAGTAGGAAGAAGGTTCTTGCAAGTGTAAACTGGCAAACAGGTTTGAAGTTGAATAAAATTATATATACTAGAAGAATATTCAGTAGAAATTCAGATCCAAGAGTGTGATTATAGAACTGGGAAGGAAATGTTCCTGGAAGTTTTGTGTTGAATTAGGCCTGACACTGGAGGGGTAGGTCACCAACAGCAAAGTTATTTGAGCACTGGAGAGCAAAACAAGCATTAATTATGAAGATGCTCTAGGACTACATGTAGTCCAGGAGCGGTAAGCTGATTTTGGTTTAGAAATTAGCTTTAGGACATGAATAATAAGGCAGCAGGATTTTTAGATTAAGAAAATGCCTTTGGTTGGTTTAGACAGATCATCTGTCTATTTAATGCTTTATTAAAAACTTTATCCTCTTCAAGTCCTTACTGCCAATTAGTGTCAATTAACATAAATTTAATCAGCCTTCCTCTGCTCCCAGTACAATGCCGTAAAAGCAATGGAGTTCTAGCAATTTCAGTGTGATTTATACCAGCGTAAATGGGAAAAGAATGAGCCTTAATAGGTGTGCATTTAAGTGTATGTTCTTAAACCACAGCTTGTAATGTGCCCCAACCCAGGTAACTAAATTCCCATGGGGCACATTTGTGATCATAAGCTAGACTTTTACTTTAAGTTAATCCAAATGATTAGCTTCTCTGGCAGAGCCTTGCAGGCAACGCTAAAGAGGTAATATTATGCAGCAGCCTTAATTATGAGTAAACTAAATCATAGAATTGCATTAGTCATTCTGAACATAACTTGGTTTGGTTAAAGTATCCAATAGTGTTTCATAAAATATAAGAAAACAGAAATCAGAATGGACATTAAATTACTGGTGCTGGCATGGCAAGAGTTGCAAGACTGGAGATATGGAAGCGTTTACAAAGTAGACAATCACAAAACCTAAAATTTTTGTACTGGAGGATTAAAATGAAAAAAGAAATCATTAGAAAACCTTGGGAAGCATTAATTATCTGCTTTCAATACAAATATATTTACTTCACAAATTTAAAGGGGGTGTCTAAAGAGTAATTTTTTTAAAATACCTATTGTAGCAAATATCAGTTCATTTAAAATTCTTCTTTGTCTTTTTCATGTAGTCCTAAGAACATCACAAGGCCTCCATGAAATGCACTACAAAATTAAGCATCAATTAACAGAAATCTAGCCCTAAATGACACCAATCTGTGAAAAATGTAGCTTAAAACACCAGAAAATTAGCAACACAAAGTCAAACACATATATAAAAACAATATATTAAGTAAATGTATCTAAAAGAATGATAAACTCTAAAAACTTACAAAAGAAGAGATGGCTGCAACAATAAGGAATTCAAAATTAGGAACAGCAAGGACTGAACTGACCTACCACATTGCAGGTTTACGATCTCTGAAAAGGCATTTTCATAGAGACATCAACCTGGGACCTGTTGGAAAAAAATTAAGTGAATGAAGTTGGTTTATGTGTGTCCTCTTTGTCCTTCATTGCAGCAGCTGGAAGCTGCATTATGAGCAGGGTGGTGTCAGAAAAGCTGGTGGCATGGTTAAATCAGTTTAATCCTCTCCTCCAATACTGGATTATGGTCCAAACCCTCCTTCAAAATATATATGTGTAATGCTGGGCAAGGCATTTAAAATAAAACCCTTTATTTTTCCATAGGTGTTTACAGGTTTTGTGCCTGAATACTTTGGGGCATCTTGATACAATCTGAAAAAGCATCTACAGCGGAAACCTGCAGGATGTCTGCTTTCAGCATGCAAACTCCAGAGGACTCTGGCACTCCAAACTCCAGATGCCTCTAGCAACAGGCAGAGCTTTAAATGGTTTATGCCCCCATTGCCTGTGTAGCTCAGACATTTTAAGTGCAGGTTCATTCATCAATATCTTTGTAGCACCTTTGCATTTTGTAAAAATTGCTAGAGAAGAGACACAAGAAAAATCTGACTCTATATTTCACGTAGATTCTATCCATTATTAAACAGAATGGGGCTCAATAGTAAATGAAAATTGTAAATGACATAAAACTGAATGTGGCCACGTCCTTAAAAACCGAGTGGTGTGAACATACAACCAGAGCAAAGAGGCCAGAACAAGTGTCATGCTTCTAACTTATGAACTAGGATCGCTTCACTTTTCAGCCTTGGCACTTCTTAATCTAATTCTGAAAGTACTAACTTCTAAATAAGCTAAATCTGATCAAAACAGAGAAATTCTAAAAGGAGAAACCCATCTCCTCTATTTTTCTGTTACCAATTTGAAGGCTCAGAGCCTTTGCAAATAAGAGATAATTCTTACCTTGGTAAATGGCAACAACAACAGCCAGGAGCACAGCAAGTGTCAGCAGAGAAAGGAGACAAAAAATTTCTTACTGAAATTGTTTGCTGCACAATAAAGAAATGAGACGATTCAGTAATTTTTGTATTAATCCTAGGTTATGATTGGGATAAGTTTTAAAGTCACCACCATTCTTTCCTCATGGGAAAACTGTTGGAAGTGAAAAGTTTTGGAATAAATTCAGAAAACCCCTGGCTCTTTCCATCAGTCTTCCTTAATAGAATACACAATAAATTGAAGAAAATTTGTTGGAAATATTCTGGAGGAACTTTCCTTGATGGCCCTACAATTTTGCAGAAAACAAAAATACTTCAAACGGGGTTTCACTGAAGTCCCAGTTTGGGTGCTTAAGACTCCTGTTCTTCATGACAGACTAAGCTTTCCTGAGAAGTTTATCTGTAACAGCTAAAATAGGAAAGTTTCACGGATAATTGTGACTTATCTTACACTGGCAGTACCACTAGTCCTAGCTACAATCACCACATTTTACAAAGAGCTCAACTCCTCTACAAAAGCACAAATGAAAAACCCAGATCCCAAGAATTACCTAGAATTCATCAACATTTTATAGCTGCCATACTCAAATATTTGACAGTGAGAATCTCAGGGCGATGGAATTCTTTTGTTGGCTGTATAAATCCAAGAAGAAAATAAATTAATTTAAATGTACACAGCTGTAACAGAGTAAAGAGAAACAAGATTACAGCCTTTAAAAGAAAGAATGAAATGAAATACGGCCTGAGACAGGCATCTGAAGAGCGCATCAGAAAAAAGGGGTTGTTTAGCAACACTAATGGGGAAAGTATTAGATGGCTAAAAAGAGACCAGACTTGAGAAAGAACTGGCCAAGTTACAAAAGCAGTGCAGACATTCCAGTGAACGTTCAGGGTCTGGCCTCACATCCTTAGGTGTTGCTAAGTGATTTTCTCTTTGTGCCATTGTGATTTGAAAAGGACAAAATATTTCAAGTGCGCTCTTGATTTAGCAATAGTTTAGCATTTATCAAACTGTCCTGCATGCAATGAACTGCCCTCTGGTTCAGCCACAGACAGAAAAAAAAAAAAAAGCTGAAATACTGAAGAACAGAGAAAGATCACTGTTGCAATACCTCTTCCAGAGACAAGTAGTCTTTACTAGTATTCAACTTTTTTGCAAGGTTATTTTATTAAGATGCTTACTTCCTTCTGGACTCTAATACCTTAAGGATCACAAAAATAACTACTTCAAGTCCTCCTACTTTATTATTTTTCTCCAATTTTCTTTATTAAACTCATTACTAACTTCAAAACTCCACTAAGTTTTTAGATAATTAAAATATAAGGGTGCTTTCAAGGTATTTTTTGATCAATTCATTGTTTATTAAAGTTGTTCACCTCCATGTTTGCAGGAAAGAAGGACAAGCATTAAATCCTTTAACCTCTGATCTAAAAGACCTATATAAAAATGCTACAGATAAAATCCAGTATCACTGTTTTTTGTTTCCTTCTAAGTCTGGACATCAAGTATTTTTTACTTTTTTTTCTGTAGTTCATTTTACTCACCCCCAAAAAGCCCAGTAAGATGCTTTCTAATAAGTTTATGGAATAGTGGGGAAGAATGAAAAGCCTTTTTGCATGAGTTCTGAGCAGTCATGAGCTTGACAGCAAAATTTCCAAGTGGAAATCCTTATTTATTGCCTTCATTCTGTGTGGCCTTGGCAGCTGCACAGCCCAGGAAGGTTTCATAAAGTAGAGCAATCAGAATATTTTTGGAATGCAGTTGATAGCATTATTAACAAGGTCTGTTTTCTGTAGCCACTGCCAAATCAATTTGTAGTAGAGTCATGACTGTAACCAATTCCTTACAGTTAACAACGAATCCTGAATGAATCAGAACAACACAGCCCATTAAATTCCTAATCATACATATGTACATACATTTAAACAGGCCTAGATGTAGCTCATATTTTCACTGTATCGAGGTGGGGGAAGGCTCTGAGTGATGCTCAGGCTGTGCATGAGCCCTGCTCACAGGTGAGCAGGATTAGTTTAGGAGGCTGGAAATGTTTCTTCTTTTATGGCCTCTGATTCTCACATCTTTTTTTTATTAAATATTCAGCTCTGTCAAGCCTCTGACATGCAGCTCAGGTAGACACATTATAAAAATCACAGGGTGAAATCAGGACTCCTTGGCTGCCTGAATACAACAAATATGGGAACTGAGTATTTTAGTTATGTCCCTATTGCCTTACCTTACTGAACACTGCTGACCTGGATAAACACCAGCACTGCCTGCCAAGAAACATCAGAGTTTACTACCAAAGCAGAAAAAAAAATATCTTTCTTATGGAAAAAAAATACTCTGAGTTGTAGTATTCTGATGGCAGTCTTAGAAATGTTTCTTTTAGACTACAACTATAATTAAAAAAAAACCAAAAAACAAAAAACAAAAATCCAAAACCAAAACCCTAACTTCACTTCTTTCCTCACACAAGCATGCAGCTTATGTTTACTTTTTTTTATATTTACATATATCCCATTCTTCTTGTTTCTGTGATAAAACTTTAATAGCCAATGAATTATAAATCAGATATATGTATAATTTACTATTTTAAATACATATTTTATCTTTTAGCATTTTAAAGAGGAAACCATTTCATCTTTTTTTCCTTTAAGGTCTCAGTAGTTTGAAACATTCATGAATAAAGCATGCTTCAAGCTGCATTTACATTTTTATAGCGTGTGCTGCAACACTATAGATTTTGGGTTTTACATATACACTTTTAGGTCAACATTAATTAAGAACAAATCTTACAAAAATCTCTGGGATTTCATAAACTAATTTTTCATTATTTGCCAGCACCCTGGACACCTCCCTAACGGACTTGCCCTTCTTTGGTCAGAAAGTTGTTTTTAGATGCACATCCACATCAGTGCTGATACCTGTCAGGTATTTCCTGTACTTACTTCTCTATCACTGCCAGGAAGGATTTAGCTCTTTTGAAACAGAGAAATCTTAATTCTACGACAGAGTAATTCAGAGATGGATTAGTTTATCAAGTAGGTTTACTTAATTCCTACAGTTAAAAGGACACATTATGGTTTCAGTCATCACAAAATGCAAGGCATTTCTTTATTTTAGAACTGTGTGGACCTACACAGATGTATTTAAGATTAGAATTTGACCATTTTATCTTGCATTTCCCACATATCTCTCAGAGCAAAATGCAGGTGGTCTGTTGAAATTAATCTTCCCTGGGAAATATAACATATAAATTTTTTTTTTTTTCCCAATAAAGACAAAGCCCTACAGGCACCAGTTTGATTCAAATCCCTTTTAACTTTCCTAAAAGCACAGTGCTGTCCAAGTTACCCTGGAACTCATCTATGGCTTTGCGTCAGGACTGAAGATTTCCCTGCATGAAATTTGATCTTATAAACAATCTTATATTTTCATCTATCTTTTCCCCATATTTCAAAGTTTTTGCACAATAGAAAAAGTATACTGAAGATACGCATTTATGGAGAATTTTGCTTGTAATATGGAGAGGCAGAAAAAGATGAGGCAATAATTTACTATTAATTACAAGTAGCATTCAACATTTGTACTGCTATTTTTGCCAGTACTCTACAAGGAGGCAAGTATTTTGTCTTCTTCTAAGAAAATACATCTACATAATAAATGAAAAGAAGTTCCAAGAAAAAAAGTGCATAAAGAATGAATGGATTATATTGCAAGAATAGAAAAAAAATTGAAGACAGTGTCAAGTTGTTTTGCAATTCTCCCACAAAATCAGGTCTGTCTCTATTAACATAATGTCTTACATGGTCTATGCAAAAAAGGAACATAAAAAGATATTTTAAAAACTTTTTTTTTCCTACAGAAAAGCTTAAACACATTTGTTTAACCAGTGTTAAAATAATGCATGTTTTCTGATATTTGCTAAGTGAAGCATCAAATGACTAGCACAATTCATTTTTGATGAGTCACTGCACACTGTGTGAAGTGGCAAACACAAAAACGTTCTCAGAACTAAAATTATAATTTGCATGTTCAGGGGCAAGTGTTCTGCAGCTAATTAGCATTGTGGGTACTGGAAAAAAACCCACACCAAACTCCTTGTAGCTTGGGCAAACTATTCACATCTTTGAAACACCTTCAGTCAGCCAAAGGGATCTGGCACGCATTTGCAGTCTGCTTGCACAAGGAGGATTCGAAACAAGCCCTGACTGAAATCCCATGGCTAAATAACCGAGTTCATTTGCTGCAAGCTCTCTGGAAAAGGTGCAGTGATTAAAAGCAAAGCTGTGCTGGTGGCACACAGTATTTTCAAGATTCATGATGGGCAACAGAGATTTTGGTTCTAGGGTCTGTTTTCTCTCCAAGCTCTGGTTCAGGAATCGGCCACTTGTTCATATTCTGGCACCGTACCAACGTTGGAATTTACCATGTTGGGTTTTTCCTTGGTTTTGGTGCGTTTTTGTTTCAAGCTTCCCTTCTCTTTCATGGTAAAAGTATTGTCTAGTGGGAGCAGAGCTCCCAAGATCATCTGTATTCTCCAAGTCATTCTTCTTTACTGACTTCCCCCTGAAGTCAGAAATGTAATTTGTCATTTCTCCCCACTTTTCTTTACTTCAGACTATTCTTCACAGCGAGAGGAAAGAAAGCAGCAAAGTTCAGACAGGATGCGTCTTTTGAAAAGAAAAGTAGGTTGGAGCAGGATTTGCTCATTACTAAATTATCCAGAGGACTCAAATATTCCTGAACACAAAAGGTCATCGCAGCTGCAGGGCGACAAACGCAGCTTTGCGCAGAACAGACAGCTGAGATTTCCTTTTCAGCCTTGTCACCTGGAAGAGAAAATGATTCCCTTTATTTTGCCGAACAGACAGGAGGCAAACAGCACATGCCATTGCTGACTGAACTGCAAAATCAAAACTGACAAATCCTGGAGGAGGAAACTACTATTATAAAGCCAGGCACGACTGCTAATGCTACCTTGACTTTCTCAGCTCATACCTGCTGCTGCTCAACAGCCCCCGAGGCCCAAGTGACATTACTCTGGATTCTAAGACAAGCCAAGAAAGGGAATTATAATTTTATCATAAAAAAGTAAAAATAAAAAGAGGATCATACAGAAGAGTCACTACCATCACAGGTTTTGTGCTGAGATAAAAAAGCAGAGGAAGGGGACTGTGTTAAAAGTCAGAATGCTTCTTGCAAATAGCTCCAATACTATTAATGACAGTCAAATGCAGAAGAAAAATTTAAAAAAAATAAAAATTAAAAATAAAAAATTAAATANATTAAAAAAAGAAAAATAAAAAATTAAATATAACAGTTGTTCCTGACATCTACCCCTTTTAAATTTGTCATAAAAATAATAATAATAATAATAATTAAAAGAAATTGTCTAAGTCTCTCCTTGGGAATAAAACAAATTCTGGAAGCTGAAATCCTTTTCCAATTCCCTTTAAAGCACTGGAAAAATGACACTAATTCTAAAAGCCACTTTGTGGACTAAATTTGTGTGTGCATATATATATATATGTATATATATAAATACATACATACACACACACATATATATACACCCACATATCCACACATATACAAGTGGATAATGTACACACCCATAAATAAAAGAATCCATTATAGCAGTCCCCTTTTCAGAACAGAAAGTCTGCTTTAAGAAATCTGGACAATTTAAGAAAAGTAAAAAACAAAAAGAAATGGTATGCTATAGTTTGTGCTTTTAACATTTATCCTTTTTTTTTGTCTCAGAGTGATTTTGTTTTGAGGCTGAACAAACACTTCTCCAGAGTTTAAGAGTATATTTGTACAAACATCCTAAATTTCTAATGCTCTGCCTGGGCTGGCTTTAGATTAGAAATCCAAGCTGGCCTTGGAACTGTAACTTGCAATACATCACTGTGAAAGAGAAGCATAAAAAGCACAGCCATGCAAGTTAAGATTGGCATGTTTAGATTTCCTCTTGATCTCAAGGGTTCGAGGAACAGACCTGAAGCATTAATATTCTGTCTGTGAACATGCAAAGCTCACTTTTTGCTGAATTCACAAAATTAACCCAGTAACTTTACAGAAGAGTTTGAAGCTGAAAATTTTGATATAAAGTCCTTGTAGCTGTGTGAGTTTTCACCAGCAGAGGAGGTACTGCTCAGTTCAAAGGAGCTCAAACGGAACTGATTCTTTATGACTTGCAAATTAAAAAAAAAAAAAAAAAAGAAGCTGAAGTTTCATAAAATGTGATATTCAAAGTCTACAAATACAACACTAGGAACAGAAATGTTGAAAATAGTATAAAATCAAACTGTTTCTGCAAAACATATACTAAAGTAAAAATTGTCTTCTCTCACTCTAAACCTCACCAAGCTAGTTCCTGTGAATTTGTATAAAATATTCCAAATTAAAAGGAATTTAGTAAGCACAGAGTAATTTTACTGTTTCTCTCCCTTTTTAATTACTTTAATGATGTTACCTATAGATAGCAAAGTGTTAATGGAGTGGCTTTGAGCCCATATCTTTATATATGGTTTAACTGACGTACATTTACACATTCTCTTTCTGTACCATGCCATAACAAAATCAGAAAATTATTTTATAACTAGAGTGCTGCTTTTAGTCTGTTTTTGTCTTAACACCTTTACTCAATGAAAATTTTTCCTGGGTAAAATTCAACACTGTCTATTGTCTACTAGGTTAAATTGAGAAATCATGAACAGTATAACAAAACCCCTCTGCCTCTAAAATAGTGAAAAAGCACAAGAGCCTCATTCTCACCCAGTTATTTCTGGCTTGCAAAATCTGGTGCAAAAAAATGGATCTGTCACATGAAAATTGGTTGCTATAAGTGAGCTGTGAGAAGTTTATTTTGTGTTCTTAGTTGTTTCCAGTCTTTAAACCCGTATCTGTACTAGAACTTTATTTGGTAACAGAGATGTTTTGACCTTTTGGAGTTTTTTTTCTTTGGTTTTTGTTTTGGTGGTGTTTTTTGTTCGGGTCTTTCTCAACTTTTTTTTTAGTTGTACTTTGAGGAGAACCAGAGGGCTTTCACACACATTTTATGCATCTTAGTTTTTGGAAGAAACTGGCTGCTCGCCCCTGCAGTCTGTCTCAGTACTACTACTACCAAATAAAATTCTGATGATTTATAGAAATTGAAAGTATTAATAAGACAGAAGTTGGAATCTTGAATGGTAACACAAATCTAGGGATGAAGGAGCAGTTTCATTGGAACGCTTTCTGCCTTCATTCTTTTCCCTGAGAGTCAATTTTTTAACAAGAAAAGAAAAGGACTGAAAGGTGATGCATTCTCACTGAGAGGCAGGAATGCAGAATTTTTTAAGGCAGGATATAGAACTCTGTATAATTTTTGTGTCATCATTTTGTGATTAGTGTAGGTGGCACTACAGTTGCTATGCCTATTATCACTTTATTCACCTGGAGGTTCAGATAGAAAATGACACTGCTTATCTACTGTTTGCCATAGTTTAGTGTTCATGACATTTCTGATAGATTATATTGTTATGTTTTTGGTTTTTTTAATGGATATTCACTTTGGCTGCAGTAATGCCTTATCATATTAAAAAAAAAAACCACAAGCCCAGACTCACAAAGGCAAAGAAGAAGGCTCCTGATGATTGTAACTAAACAAGTTAATTTCTTCCAGGATTCACTCAGGCTGTCTTGGCAGTCCAAAAATACCTGATTGCCATTTTCATGTGCTGTAAAAAAAGCCCAATAATTTATGTGAAGTAAAAGTAGTCATTTGCCCTAGGAAAAAATTGCTTGACTATACTCTAAGAAAGTAATCTTTCCAACAGCCAGGCCCACTATCTTCAGAAGCAGATTCGCCCCCATAAAGAGTCATTCACATTTATAAATAAATTCTTAATAAATAAACCAACATGCATTTATAGTAGAAGTAAAAGATCTTCATATCATAACATAAAAATCCTTTATCTGCCAATGGGAATTTGCAGAACAGAGGAATAATCAATAAATCAGTGACAGGACCCCAGGTCACAGCACACTCGACCTTAACCACATCCAGGCTGGAAGGAATCCGGCAGAACAAAGATCAATGCAAGAGCAGACAATAGCGTTAAACACGGCAGAGAGCTCTGTCTGAAGAAGTATGGATGTGATTGACTCTTGTCTGAGGACAGACGAGGGTAATAAAGCAAAACAACAAGGTTTGGTCCTGTGTTGTGCTCCAGCCTGAGAGGGCCCTGGGATGCAGCAGATGACGGCAGGTCCTGGTGGCTGCCTCAACAGCTTCTAATCACGAAATACAATAAGTAAAGTAGGGCAGCAGAGAGGAAAAAAACCAACAAAAACCACACCACACAACACAGCGAGGCACTTACCTTCCCAAGGAATGAATTGAGAATAAAGAGCGGAAAGAGTTAGAATCCAGTTTTTATTTTCAGTCAAGTGTTTTTTTGTTTACCTTGAATAAACCCTTTCTTGCTAGACTTGAGTGCTCAGGAAAGTGCAGTCAATCTTGGAAACCGAAGTCTTTTATGTGCACACCCTGGGATACAAAACTGCTGCTGGGTGGGTGAACCAAAGCTGTACTGGCCCATTGAGGAGAAGATTAGGAATCTGAAATCAAAAGACTCTTTCATCATTCTGTATTTGCCTTCTATTACTTTTCCATGGTTGTTAGCACTTTAAAAAGATGGGAGTAAGTTTAGTATAATTTTTCCAGCATATCACTACTGGCATAGGAGTTATTTTTAGATTTATTGTAATGTCTGTGCCAACTTTGTTTCAGTGCTGACACACAATGATACGTTCTGTGTCATTACCGGGACACTCCAGAGTGCTGAGGCTCCCTGTCACATCTAATTCCAGGACTGGAGGGGTCCATATTAAATGGATAAGGGATGGAGTGATGCCAGCAAAATTCACTTTAGCTATGACACAAACAAAATCCAAAATCAGTTCTGTACATAATCTTTACAGAATTCTGCCATTGTAAAATCATGACTGTACATAACAAATTACATTGATTTGTGGTTCAAGGCAGTGCAAAGATCTCTGTTTCTTTTGTATAACACTTCTGAACTCTGCTGTGTGCGAGGATTAGATTAAGACTGAGTAGCAGGGAATTAATTGCAAATAATATCAAAGCAATCTTGGAGGTTTTCTGCATATGGTAGACAGTTCTTTTAGAAGATGGGCTTGCCACAGCAGTCACATTTGCAAGCTGTGGCTAATGTGTGCCATCAGGCTTTCAGAATGACTGCTGATCTGTTTTCCTACAGGCAGCCAAGCAGCAGTTTGCAAAGTACAAATGCCCTTCTCAAGTTACATATTTTTCTCCCTTTTCTGGCTAACTTATCCTTTTTTTTGCTATGGTAATTCATTTCTACTCTAAAGGACCACAAAATACTGCTTTAGGTGAACAACTCAATTCACCTAGGCCCTGACTTAGAGCAGGCCATCTGTGACAACCCTAATAAATTGTGCATGAAATTGATTTAATCTATATTTGAGACATAATTTGTCCTGCAGAATGTTGTGTATGCAGTTCACTCATGGTTTTATTTCATTTGCTGTTTTGTGGCTTGCATTGCTGTACATTTACCAAAATAATTTCTGTTTTCCTGTCAGAAAAAAAAAAAAGTACCCACCCAATTTCTTCCGAGATTGTTTTTCTGATCATTTTTACTGAGGATAGTGCAAATATCTGAACTGAGATGTCTTTTATAATTCTTTCCATATAATATCTGAACTGAGATGCCTTTTGTAATTCTTTCCATACCAACCACTCTGGCACCTGAAGTCCTCCACTTACAATTTTGCTCCATCCATAGAGCACACCCAGAAGGGCACTCAGTTGGTCTCAAATGAAATTCACTATTGTCAACAAGAATGCCCCTATTATCTTTAGTTGGTGTTAGTTCTGGACTTCCTTGCCACCGTATACTTGGTATAGAACTATAAAAATAAAAATAACAAGATAGAGGAGAACATCTAAGGATTTTATACGCTGCTAATACTGAAATAAAAAAAAAAAAAGCATATACAGACACATACACATATATAAATATTTTTTAAAAAATCTGAATAACTAACTCTTGTTACCATGGACAGGCAGGAGTCCATATATTTGACTAAAGAAGCTGTAAAATAATACAAAACAGAAATCAGAAAATCGATTAAATCAGACGTTCTATAAAACTAGAGGAAATTGTTAAAAAACCCTTATATTTGGCTTGACATCATACAGAGAACATGCTAATAAAGAAAAAGTAAAAGTAACTTACATTATAGGAAATGATGAATGAAATTGCAAAGTCTGTCACACAGGAAGCCAGACTAGCTGGTAACAACTCCAGACCATTCTTTCAAATGCCTTTTTTTTTAAGGAGTACAGTGCAATTTCAATGGGATATATTTCCTTTTGAAGCCAAATTCTTAAAACACTGACTCTGAGCCTTGTGGAACATGAACTTCAACAAAACAGAGCTATTTCAACACATTCATGAGAGATTCTCTTCTCAGGCCTCAGAGTTCCTCACAGCTCCTATTTGCACGCAATTACGTTATTTGTGAACAAGGAAGAATCATATATTTAAGGAATATAGGAAACCTGGCACAACTGCTAACTTATTTTACATACCAAGGCATATAGATAGGTTAATTCAATTCCCATACTTCAATTGCATACTTTAGATCACTTATCTTGGAAACCCCAATAGATAGGTACAGAATTCCTGGTTGGATGCTTTTGTAATCACAAGTCTGGCTCAAATCTACTCTGAGATTTCGTCAATGAAGATACATTAACACAAAATATATATCTCAAATGAAGACTCATGTTTGATTGTTGGAGTGGTTTCTACCGTCTCAGAGAATCTGAGAAGTCCCAAGCCAGCAGAAGCACGCTGGTGGGACAGTTAAAACCCCTTGGATGTTTCTTGTATGGTTTGTCCAAAAACCACGATAACTTTTGGATGTTAATCCCTGTGTTGGTTGGTTTCAACATGATCCTCGCTCCCCCACTCCCTTCTCCCCATTGGATTGTTGTATCTCCCTGCCCTCTCTCCAACCCTTTTGGCCCAAAAGACCATATCCCTGTGTCCTCCACCTCCCCACTTCCTCTTTCACCTCTGGACTTGTTCGAGAATAAAACCATCAGAATTCTATGCGATTGAGCCCTCTGTGATTCGTTATCCTGAGGAAGCGTGAGCTGTCCGGCTCTCGGGTGTGTGTGTTTGTGCTTTTCCAACAGCTTGGGTGAGAAAAAAGTCTCCTTGCACGGTACCAGGCTGTACTGGCCAGAGTGCTCCGATATCAGAGACCCGCTCGGAGTACTCAGGGACCTGTTCCACCCCACCATTGCCTGAACGCGGCATCTGATTCCTAAATTTTTTAATTTAAGGAAACCTTCCATAACTGTACTATTTTATTGAGAATTATTTGCTTAAACAAATCACACTAATGTCTTCTAATATTTGTTCTTTCATGTTGGGTCTCTGCTGATATGATAAATTTGAGACTTGAAAATACTTTTTTACTTGCACTTATACTGCTGGAACTGACAGGTACTTCTTCCTGGTTGATAAGTCTTAAATATCAAACTTTTATAACATCTTCCAAATTGACTATGTTTTCCTCCTTATTGAAATGTTCCTTCTTCACTGATAGAGCAAGAATTGGGCCAAACCTTTTTGGGGCTTTTTTCCTTTATCAAGATATCTTTCTTTTTTTACAGGTTTAAAGGAATCATTACCTCACCCTCAGATAACTTCAGTAATATTTCTGTAACACTGAAACCTTTTCCAAGCTGTGGTTATATAAAATGATCCTTTGTCTGTTGAGTCTTTGTTAATCCACAATAAACAAGAGAGGAAGTTTAATTTTTTTCAAAAATTAATTTCTGCTTTTTCCCCACTCATTCCAATAAAATTCAACCAAATAGATAATGTGTCAAATCAATATTGTTTCTATTCCATGCCACATAAAGAGCCATTCATATTCCATTAGTTATAACTAACCAGGCTTTCTGGAATTCTGTCTAATAGCTTTTAATTCTTCTGTCATTGGGCAAGAAGCCTGATTTGGGATAGCCATGACCTAGAAGTCATCAGTCAGGTCAATGATAATTTAACTATTCACTCTATAGCATAATCAAAAATTGCCTTCTAATATTCTAAATTCTGTTTCTTTCTCTGTCATTTATTTATTTTCTTTAATACCATTTTTCTTCTGCAAGTATCTTCAGAAACTTTTTTTTTAGTCTGAATACTTGGCCTTGTAGGAAGAATGGTTTTTTAATCAAAGGAATTAAATCGTTGCTTTTATTTATAGCAACTTCTGACTTAATTTTACTTTGGTTTTCCTCTGCTTTTCTAATCCTTAAATACCAACTTCACCATTTTCTCCTATTTGCTAAATGAAGTTATAGTACTGTAGGAAAATACAAAGAGCATAGGACTTTATTAACTCCATCACAGCCAGACCCAATACAGGTTAAAATGTACTTTCCCCTCTGAAATATATGGTTGAATTCAGTGCTTTCAATTTGATGCAAAAGGCTTCACTAAGATTTCATAAAGCTGCTAGCAGAGCTGAGTTGAAAATGGTGCTTACTTAGTTGTTTTGGCACCTGTCTGCAGCTGAAACTTGGAACACGATAAATCCCTGAAGCTTGCACTAGTAGCAGGGAAAAAGAAAAAAGCCTTAAGAAGAGGAAAGTGAGGAGATAAAGTGACAGGCAGAGCAAGGGAGTTCTGAAGATATGCATTAAGTATTATCTGATATATATTTGCAAATTATCCTCATGGGTTCGCCCGTGTGGCAAATTCTGATGCACTGACTTTAAAGTTCCCCATGAAGGCATTTTTTAATCCAAAGTAAAACCTCACACCCGTAAAGCTCTTATTTAGAACATGAGAAAGTTTCTCTTTGTTCGAAAACAAAACCCTTAGCCTTCCCCAAGAAACATTACCTCAAGAAGTACTCATTTCTCAGAGACGGTTCAGGAGCTGCTACGGAGCTTTCTGGCTGTTTCAAGGATGCGACAATGTTCAGGTGTTGCAGTGGTTTTGCGTTGTACCCCAACAGCTGAACATGTTACTCACCCTACCTGAAGGTAGAGCTGTTACTCAAGCTGTAACATCATCTTCTGCTGACATAAATAAATAAATCTTACGATATACGTCTGTTTTTCCAGTTTTCCTTCAGACTGTTTTTATTCCAAGCACAATGAGGCAGGCTTGAAGCAATGAAGGTGAGAGTGTTGCTTCAGGTCACGAGAGGCACATGTACCTCTCAGCCCCACTGTCATTACAGCACATACTCTTTTGGCTCCTTGTGTTTGATGCTCTTTTTTGTTGTTAAAATATCTACCTTCTGCTAAGCTTACAATTCTGGAAGGGTGTTGGTTTGTTTATTTTTTTATTTGAATTTTTCTTCTGTCTTGACATTTATTTTTCAGCCCTTTCATCCCTCAGTATGGTGCCCCTTTTGTTTTCCTGAGTTTCCATGCCTGTATACTTTGAGAGCGGTAGGTTTTATTCTCTTCCTTCTGCTTTTTCATTTTAGTGTGAATGCTTCTCACTTCCCACACACTCTCAATTTTTATTGATTTTGCTCTCTTTGTTACCCACATTTCCACCACCCCAAAGTGCTTTTCCCCCCTTACTACCACTCAGCAGCCAAACAAATCTCTGTAGCTTTCAGACCAAATTAGTGAACACACCAAATAATACCAGTGAGAGAAACTTACACTACATTACATCAGTTCCTTTGAAAATAGGAACTGATAAGAAAGTTTAAGGGGAATTCTGGATTAGTGAAAAGATCCAGGGTAACGTAACCCGGTCCTCGACAGTTTCCTTATCAGTAGCTATGACAGACATATTTTAAAACATTTTTAAAGCCTGCTAAGTAATCAAGCCTGAATTGTTTTGCAAACTGGGATAACTTCACTCTGGGAGTGCTGAAAAAACCAATATTTCTATCTTCCTCCTCCATAAAACAATCTGCTCCAGACCTTCCCCAGTTCATCAACATCTTCCTAGGAGGATATCTCTAAAAAGACATATTGAAAGCTTTTCCCTGAATTTTCTCTCGAGCAGGTGGGCTGTAGGATGGTTTTTGTTTTCTAAGATATATTTTGGATTGTTTGCGAAAGCTGTTTGTTACCATGCCATCTGATGGACAATTTCTCAATGTGCCATCATGACTACAGCATCTGCTCTCACCACAATGTTTCTTCTAACGTGAATAGGCCTAGGAGAAATTCATCACTGCAATGTATTATTCATGTTGATAAAAAGGATTGCAAAATATCTCAAAAGGTAAAATGGTGATATTGTCTGCAAAAGGACCCTTTTACATCTCGCTACCCACATTTACCACTGTTTCCTGATATATCCTGCTCCCTAAAGAAATTAGCACATGTGTCAATCTTCCAGATATCAGATTAAAACAATGAAAAGAAATTGTGTCTGTTCCCTGTGTCCCCGTGTTCTGACAAAGACTCTCCAGGGCTTGCTTGCTTCCATTTGCTGTAGCAAGGTGGCTTAAGTGTGGTAAACTTACCCCTAAATTCTGGTGTTTCAGGCACACAGATATTAGTGTGTTACTGGTGATTGCTAAGAATTGTACTGCAGGTGACCATCGGGGATATCAGAGCCAGGCAACAACAACATGCAAATACAGCATTTTTCATTTCTTAATCCTAGGTTTTTGGGGATTTTTTTCAGGGGAGGATTGGGGAGTTTCACCACCTAACGTTTTAATTTCTATCAGCCTTCTAACATTTCATCTGGGGCAGAGAGGAATAATTACAGAATCACTTAGGTTGGAAGGAACCTCTTGAAATCATCTCGTACAAAACCCTTTGCTCAAGCAGGGCCAGCTGGATCAGGGTGTCCAGGATAACAAGCAGCTGAGTTTTGAATACTCTCATGGATGGAGACTCAGCCATCTCTCTCGGCAACCCAGCCCCCCAGGAGCAGTTTTCCTGTGCTCACATGGAATTCCATGTGTTTAATTTATGTCCATTGCCTCTTGTTCTGTCACTGAGAGCCAATGAGAAGACACTCTCTCCCTCATATTAGTTCACTCCTGTCAGATACTTATTCACATAGCTAAGATCCCTCTGAGTGTTCTCCAAATTAAAGAGTCTCAGCTCTCTGCTTTTCCTTAGGTTTCTAATAGATTAACCATTGGTCTTTCTAAAACTGTGATATCTGGAATTTGTTAATAGCTGAACCGAGCTTCTTTCCTCTACTAACAAAAAAACCCAAAAACCTGCAACTGTAGACCCACAAGTTTAAAGCATTAACATCCAAATCTTATAACGACATATACAAGGTCATAAAGATATTCACAGTTAATAACATTTCTTTCAATACTATTAGATAAAGAGCACAGTACTAAAAGAAGAGTCTATCACTGCACACTGAACAATTGTTGCAGTTGTTCTTTGCTGGTGAATATTTTATTTGGTCTCCTTAATTTGACAGTGCTTTTACAATCAGCTATGAATGAATTTTAGATCCTAAATTCTGTACCGACCTCCTGCAAGCAACTTTCTGTGCTCAGATAAAGCTGATGCAATTTTCTGAAGTTGCTTTTAAAGCTGGACCCACTGTCCTTAAGAGACTGACACTTGTAAATGCAACCTGAGGCACGAGTGGAGAGATCTTTGCAGAGCAGAGGTGTCCTGTGCCCGCAACGCACCCCTGCTGATCACACAGGGCAACTTAATATGCCAGAGGCACTCCCAGGCACACCATGTGCACGCTGCCTGCGGGCTGGCCACGGGCTACCCCTGCAGAATGTGAGGATGGGGCAGGCAGTGTCACACTCAGCTCCTCTTTCCCAGGGAAACCGCTCCTGGGATTCCGCACAGGCAAGGGGGCTGTCAGAACCACAACTCACAGCGAGCTCAGAATAGAAATAACTACATTAGACATGATCCATTAGGGATCTTCTGATATTCCACGTGAGGGGAAAAAAAAATACTCCTTGTGCTCTCACATGTAAAGAAACAAAACACAGACTTGACAACTATCAAGATTTTATCATGAGTCTCAGGGTGTCTGATTTTCTTAAAAGCCTCAAGTCCCTGAAACAGTCCCTGAATGCTTCCATTCCCTCTCTGTGTGTATGTATATATATATATGTGTGTATATATATACCTGTATATACACATATGCATATATATGTGTATACATATACATATATATACATACCCATACACATATATATAAGTATACATATATAAATGCTTCTAATCCGCACAGTTACGGAAGCAAGTTTGGAAATACATGACCGAAGGTCAGTCTTGAAGCCCAAAACCAGAGGCAAAAGGAAAAAAGTAAAGATAAGCTGCTTATTGCTATTTTTAAGTGCTATTCTGGCACTTCTTCTGTGCCTTTTGAATATTTGGGCTCGACAACACCGAAAATACTTCACCCTTTCTCTGTCACCCCAGGATCCAATATGCTTTCCAATTTGGAACTTGAACTAGGGAAAATGTTAATTAGCAATGGTGCCCTCAGTGGTTTGCTCACTCTCAGCATATTGTGACATGTTGCAGTTCACACGTCCTTTAAACAGATTTACAGATTGTATTACCTTGCTTTGACTAAAGCAACTCTCACAAAATGGACACATTTCTCAAATTAAAAGTAATGCTAATGTGAGGGGAAGCAAACAACAAGAAATTGGCAGAGGGGACATTTCTCCTACTCTTGGTAGCTAACAAGATTTTTCTCAGTCATTTTATAAGGTAAGAATGGTGACAACCTAATCAGAGGTAATCAACAACGTCTAAAGTCATGTGATATTTAACCATCTACTTCCCAAAACTTAATAATAAATGTTCAGAAGCCTCTTCTGATGTTTCTTAAGATCAAAAGACAGAAATCTGCCATGGTAGAAATGGCTGGAAAATGCAGAAAACAATATGAAAACAAACTAAAAGCATTCCTTTTTTCAGCAAATACTCATGAAACATGTTATAAAACATTACTGAATTTTTAAAGAAACATATTAAAACTAATTGCACAGTATAGGTTTGCTATATAGTTTCTGAAAGTGCACGTGTTTCTAACATGTCTCAGTTTATGGTGTTTCCTAGGTTTTGTTTCAATAACAAAGTACATTAAGAGCCACTTCTTCGTGAGCCACTAAAGGAAAGATTCACTGGAGAAAATATATTCTCAATGGTAAGTGACTTCTTTAACAAAAACAATGTTTTATGGAAAGACTTTGCAAGTGTAACCACTGATGGAATGGCTGCTTTTGAAAGAATGAAAAAAGGTTTCCAAAGTAAGGTTACAGAGAGAGCACCGCGCGTGGAATTCATTCCCTGCATCCATCATTCATGGACAAACTGCTGCAGCAAACAAACAGCAGCCAGAAGTGCACAAAGTTCTACATTATGTCACCAACGTGGCAGATTTTATAAAGATATTTAAATAGTACAATCTTTACAATATTTGTATTTAGATGGGGAGTAACCATGAAAGCCTTCTGTACCACGTAGTGGTTTCCTGGTTATCTCACATCAAAGTGCTTAAGAGAGTTGTCAAAATTAAAGATAAGTTGTGCATTTTTCTCCTACAAAAGGACAAGTGTTCCATATTTGCTGACCTTTTCTGGGTTGACAAGTGGTTGTCAGCAGGTATTTTCAAAAAAATAAACAGACTTAATGTGTCCCTTCAAGGTAAAGGTGATGTCTTAACAATGTGTGAAAAAGTAACTGTTTTTCCAAAGAACCTCATGCTACGGAGAGAGAATTTTGACAAGTGAGTTTTGGAAATAATTTCATTGTTAAGGGATTTTATTGCTGAATAAAATGTGTTACTTTTAAAGCTTCCCATATCTGTATACATAAAAAGACCTGGAAACAGAACTTTTGAACATGTTTAAAATTTCTCAAAAAGAAACGTGTCGGTGGGTTTTGAAGACATTTGTTAAAAATATAAAAATGTAGTAACTTTCAATTAAATTGCAAGAAAAAAATCACATTGGGGTGGATGAAAATTTACTAGCTAAAATTCTATAAAAATCATGCATAATTGGTGAATGGGATTGAAAAATGAGTGTCATGATTTAGCAAGCACAGGAAAATGATGCATTTATATATTTTTGAGCTTTTTTCAGCTATGACAGTCATTAAAACCCAAGTACCAAAATTTAGAAAGAGAGCTTCAAATTGCTCTAGCAAGATGTTAAACTGAAATTCAAAAAATAATTAAGCATAGTCAACCATATTGTTTGCAATGCTGATTATTAAATATTTCTTCAATTAAAGTTTTTTCCACAGTTAATAAAATTAGTATTAATATATAATTAATCTACACCTCATCTCTTTAAATTTCTATTTTTGTGTTGTCTTTATAATATATATAATTATTTCAATTAGACATGTGTAATATATAAATAACTAAAAATGTATATGTATATACACACACACACACACACACATATATGTGTGTTTAAAAATATTTCACTGATAGAGATATGTGATTTTAAAAGTTTAGAGACCACTAATACAATCCTATAGTAGTATACTTCAACCCCATATTATGTTGCTGTTAAATTAGACTTTACTGTATAGAGTGGCTGTTTTCCCAACTCTTTTCTTCCTGGCAGATTCTTGGAGATTGAGCATTGCCAAAATCTCTACTCAAAATAATCAGAGGAGGAATTAGTATTTTTATTATTTAAATTAATCACGCAATAGCTTTCCAACTTTCTGACCTTGATTTTTTTACCCACCTTCCCTGCCAAAAACCCCAAACCAAACCACAAAAACTACCATCCTCCTTTTCCCAAAAAGTCCCTTGAAAACTCCCGAGGAATGATTTTCTCTGTATGTATTTTCAGGTCATCTCTAGCACAGAGGTAATGTTATATTCTGTCTTTATTTACAGGCCAAGTCATCATCCAGATTGTTTTTTTTTAATTTGAAACCTTCAAAACGAGACAGCTTGACTGGCTACTTGTGTTTATGTTGTGTCTTCCAACTGAAAAGGTGCTTTTGTTTTTTGTCAGGCTTTTTTTGTTTGTTTGTTTCCAATTCACTGACATCTCAAGAGAAGAGCCTTCCAAAACAATGCATTAAACTGGAGAGTATAGTGAATAAAGTAAAACAAACCAAAACAGGGAGGGAAAGCCATGAAATCTTTTTTAGATAAGTAAAAATTGTGGTGAAATCATCTTGCCTAAAACAAGTGATGTTGCACAGAATGTTAAGAGAGAATAAGAACCTGGGCTATAAAAGAAGAACTTGTTAATGGAGTATTCCAAACTCAAAACCTCTGTAATATTCTTTGTGAACAGACCAAGAGCTATTAGGAAATTCTCTGTTGCAGAGCATTATTAGCTTGCATATTCAAAAGATTTCTGCTATTACATCTCAATAAGTTGCAATATATCAGTGAACTTCGGGGAGGGGGCGGGGAAGAGTCATGTAATATCCAAGAGATGATAAATTTTTTAAAAAATTTAAAAAAAGAAGGTATCTAATCACTATGTTTTCTGCTCCTCAGGGTGCTCAGTTATAAAAGAAATAATTGATTTTCTCTCTTAGGTAAATTAGTTTAAACAAACCATGATCCTCCACCTTTTCCTTTTTTCCCTGTTGTACTCGTCATGTAAGAAATTAAACTGATTCCACTTTTTTCACTGAGCTGTGGAACTTGGCCTGTACAGCATGAGTAAATACAGGAGAGAGTAGTCAGTGAAATGTCAAGTTAATCAGGGTTTTTCCATCTTGCTCATAATACGTGGTTTTAACTGGACATGTAATACCATTTTACCACAAAGCTGGGAAAACCACAAAGCAAAAAACTTGGAGGTTTTTTTTTTTATTCCCTTTGCAAGAAAAAAAAAGGCAGTCAATCAACTTTTTCATGGGAATCCACTTTGCCAAGTTCAGAGTGTAAAATGCTAAAGGGTCAATATAAACCATGTTAGATGTTTTGGGATTCAGCTGAGGATGTAAATCCTGCTGGGCATTACCAAGAACAGGAAATATTGCGATGAGGGAAACAAGCTGGAGCACTGCCCCGAACGCTGAAGTTACAGCTGGCCCTTGGGGATTCAATCTGTCTCCTGTGAATAAAAAATACCATTCCTAAGAGAGAATCCTAAATAAGAAACTGAAAACCTTGCAGTTGGAAAGACCAAGTCAGGTATATTAATGGCTCAGAAATTTTGTTACAGAACATAGAATCGCCTTAGGGAGAACGAAATTTTTAATAAACACACATTTGGAGGAGGAGAATTTTGAGGACAAAAAAAAACCCCTCCCTGAAAAAACTCACAACAGCAAACTATCCTACACACAAAACCCAAATGAATAGGTTCTTATATTACTTAAAATTGAAGCCGTATTGTCAGCTGAAGTTATACACTCTAAAAAATACAGAACGTTACTCCTGATGCAACAGAACTCAAATATTTTGAATTGAATGCCTTTTTGGTATTTGAAATGACACTCTTTCCTGCTTCCCTAACATTCTGTGATCAAAATCACATCACTCATGAAGAGAAAACATTTCTTGAAGACAGATTGAACATTACCAAAAACTTGAGTCAGATTTGATTTGATTTATTGTCATTGTTTAGTCCAACATTGTCCCAACAAAAATGTTCAGATATTTAGTTAAAAAAATATAAAAGAGAAATCAGACCTTAAAAGACACCGTCAAGTTAAAAAATGCTAAGGATTTTACTGTTTTTATATTGCAGGAGGACAGGAGTGAAAGAAAAAAGGGGAACAAGAAAAAGTTGTGTTTCTGTCCAAAGTTGGGCTTACGTCAGAACATACAGCCAAGACACAGAGGTTTCACATTCACATATTGTTCAGTAACTGCCTCATTTTGGCGTCAACTAAAAACATATTTTTCTGAACTATTTATGATTCTTTACTGCTCTCGTCAAACTCTCTCTGCCCAAAATTCTGGGTAAAATGAAACCATTCCCCCCCACCCCCAACCCCACTCTCCAAGTGAGAAGAGGTTCAGAGACCCTGGACTGTTTTATGCTATGTCTGATCTGTGAATGTATTGACAGATCACTTAATAGAATATCTTTGATTTACATTCACAGAATATATATCCTCGTTTTGTACTACTGTTAACTAAGAGCACATTTTTGAAAATATGCCTTTTTTTTTTTTTAACAATGTTCTCCTTACCAAGTTAATAAAATACTAAAAATCCACTGAGTAAAAGATTACTTTTGTCTTTATGCTTAATTATCTGGCATAACCTGAAAACGACTTCTGTTAGCATCAAAAGCAGTCATAATACTATTTCCACATTCCTACCAGAAGGTGTTACCAGAGTAAGCTTTTAAAAATTCTTTTTCCATTTTCCACATATCTGCTGATTTCTATTTCATGGTATACCTAACTATACTATAAGAACACAGCATACACAAATTCCATATTTTTTGTCAGATGCTAGAGTTAAAGCAAGCTGATATTTTTCTCCTTTAGAAAAAAAAGAATAAATCGGAGAATGTTTCCCTGTTGTTAATGGCTTTAGGCATTCTAGTAGATTACCATCACACAAGAAATCTGACTTTTTTAAAAGCTATAAATTTCTTTATGTTCTATTTCTTTTTTTCTCCTTTGATATAATTTTATATTTTACAAAACAAGCTATACTTTGGAGGAGGATATGGAGAAGGTGACTGAAGGAAGGGACAATTTTCAAGGCTAATCTCCCCTATTACACGTACATTTTCAGTTAAATTATCAGACCACACTTGTTCCTTTTGCTTTATGGAAAATACAAAAAAACAACCCACCAAAAAGCAAGCAAACGATAAATTATATACTAATTAGCTCGTCAAACCTTGCATCTAATGAAGATTTTTCAAAATCTTAGTTAATGAAAAGCTCCTTTTAGATCACCATATTAGAATCTCTCCATGCATCTAAATAATATTATCAAATTTGTTGTCTTTTAGGATGTTATGATGGAAGCAATAAGAAACAAGTATATTATTCCATTTACATGGAATTTATATTATTCCATTCAATTTTATCCCAAGTACATTTGGACTACCAAAAAAAATTTGGTAGTTACTTGGTGTCTCACTTGGTGTCAGAACCCAGACTTGATGAACAGTCAGTGAAGTCTCAGTGGTCTTCAGAAAGGCAGTATTGAAAGATTTTGCAAATTTTGAAAACAAAGTTAAAATCCTAGATCTTTAAAAGTACTTTTGAGTACACCATTCTTTACCCCTTTTAAATTCTACATAATTTTTTTCAAGAGTAACAACTGGAGAAACACTTCCTTCCTGTCCTGCCCAGAATTCCTAGCCAAGAAATCCTTTGTCTTGGGTTTTGGTGTTTTGGTTTTCTTTTTCATTTAGTTTTTATGTTAATTTTGTTTTTGCTTTGTTTTTTCTTGTTAGTTCATTTTCTTTTCCTTTTATTTTTTTTCTTGTTTGTGTTTTTTTTTCTCCTTTTTTTATTTTTTTCTTCAGGGTAATGACACTTGAGAGATTTGAGGCATTTAAAGCTAGTTTTCATTTTCTGGAAGACTGAAATAAAACAAATTCTCTAGTAACTAAAAAAGCCCTAAACAACAACTTCTCCTTATTGTGGCAGGAATCTGAATTTAGAAATGGCAAAAAACAAAAAATTGGTCTTTCAGACATGCAGCCACTCTGCTAAATGTTGAATATGAAAGGTATTGTTCAGGAGAAGCATGAAGTCTTCCCAACACTGCTGTGAGTTGAATGAAATAATAATTACAATAAAGTGTGGTTTCAAAGAAGTATCGGCATTTCGTATTGTAGGCCTGGCAGCTCAAGCATCAGCTACAGCAAACAGAGGAACAGAACTAGAACTCGCAGCTCTACTCAGAATTCAGCCTGGTTCCATAAGCCCAACTAAGTTTTGAAAGCTTCTGGGAAAAAAAAGAAACTAATAATAAAACCTAAAAAAACTAAAAAAAAAAAACCAAAAACCAAAGACCAAAAAAAAAAAACAAAAACAAAACAAAAAAAAACTCAACAAGAAAACCAAACCAAAAAACAAACAGAAAAAAAAAAAACAAAAAACCCCAAAGGAAAAAAAAACAAAAAACAAAAAAACCAACAACAACAAAAAAAACTGCAGAAAACACCAAACCAAAAAACAAACATACAAACCCACAAAACAAACACAAAAATTAAAAAAAAATTAAAAAAACACAAAAAATCACCAAATCCCCTCACATGAACAAAAAGTATCTTAATAAGCTAAGAATCTTAAAAGGTAATTCTAGGTACACCGCCCTTTCCTGTGCAGGAAAGATCTGTAATGGCAAAAAGAGCTACCCAGTTGTGAGCCAGTAGGAATGAAGATATCACTCTATTTACCTAGTAATATGTGAAAAATAGCCAAGTGAATAAGGAAAATTTCAAGAGGACTTTAAGGCTACTGACTAAGAAATAGGAACCAAGACTGATCAGAGCAGGACGAGTGGAAGGAAGGGAATTGTCTGGAGATTAATGATGCTCCTGACCCAAAAGTCAGGTGAAGAGACCAACAACTCTGCCTGAAGGCCTGTGCCCAAGAATAAGAGCAGAAAATAACCAGCAAGAGGAAATGGATGGGGTAATGACTGGATTATAGCTAATTTCAGTATTTTTTATTATTTCTGCTGAAATGTTCGAATTAAGTAGGGTTTCAACTATTCTCTGGCATTGGATGTTAACCAAGGCAACAGTGAGATTAAGCCAAAATTCTTTGTGTGTGTTTCGGTGGGAGAAGAACATGACTTTACACATTATAGTGCTATAAAAGATGGAATTTCCAACTGTTCTCTCTTTGGAAAAGTGAAAGAACATACCAGTCCTATGAAGCTTTACACTGTGGAACATTTCACCTGACGTACAGAAGTAGATAAAATTTTTCAAAATGGAGGAAAACCAGAAAAAAGTTAAGAGAAAACCATGGGGAGAATTTTTAAAAATTAAATGGAGGGGAACTATGAATTTCTATATGGCACTGAATTACTGGTTTTTTTTCTGAAGAATGCATTCTTTTGATGAATATTTCTTATGACATAGGGCAAAATAAAACATGAAATCATGACTGGATTTCAAGAGTGCAGCATAGTTCATTTCAAGATGTGCCAGTTTACGCTAGGTGAGATACACCTATTAATTTTTCCTAGACCTAATTAACATTTGGATAATTCATAAAATGATCTTTGCCTGGTTAATAGGAGGGCTGTGTTTTTGTCCTGGTTTACTTCTGGAGTAATCAAGATCTACAAATACGCATTTGTTATGGTGTTTTCCTGATGTTTAAAAACTAAGGGTACACTTCTTTTTATCCCTTGAGCAGTACTGTACTAGACATGGAGCACTGCATTAATTGCAGCTTCACCTGGCATAAACACAAAGTCACTGTTTGGTCTTTGAAAGTTACTTATGCAATTGGACAACTCCAAATTAAGCTCAGACAACAAACAGGAAGCTCATCTTAAGGCTCAGTTAGCTGATGATGCTTCATCAATAGCAATTAAAAAAAAAAATCTTGCAAATTGATTTCCTCTGTTTTTCTTTGCTGTGTATGAAGCTCACTGAAATCAGACTCCCACAGTTTTCCAGTTAGCAGGTGAGACAGGAAGAAGGAAGACATTGAAAATTCTCAGACAAAGCAACTGCTTGCTTTTCATGCAGCCCCACTGAAATCACAGAAGCCATCCAAGAAATAAACTCCCCCTGCTATTTTACATCTTGACTAAACATTGATTGCCATTCTCTTTTTCTGAAGTTAGTTATTGTGTCCAGTTCAATTCCCCTTAATACAGAAATATTTTGAATGCACCTACTCAGGTTAAGATCCAGAATTATATGTTGGTATTGGATATTTCTAGGGGTTAAACTCTCCCTAAAAGCAGTAGCATTCATCTTGCTTGCCTGCAGACCAACAGGAGAGCAAAAAGAAATGTGCAAGCACTCTACCTATAATAGAACATGATTGCAGCACAATTATATACCAGGTATTGTAAATATTAGCGGGTGTTATGTTAGTGATGCTTCAAAACCCATGCAGATTCATGAACAGAGTTTTTTTCTTCGCTCCCCTTTCATTTATTCACCTGTGGATTACTTACATTCTGTTCAATAGCAATCACGCTAATAATAATAATTCCTGCATGAAAGTCAAAATGCACATTGTGGTTTTTGCCAAATATCATAGCAATTGAGCAGAAATAATGCAGAAACAGAAAGCTCTACTAAAATAGGCTTATGTAAATGTAAAAAAATTGAAACGTTATAATCTATGCAGTTTATATTACAAAGAATATGCAGTTTTAGAAGATATCCTTGAAACCTATTGTGATTTTGGCTAGCTCTGCACTCCTGGCTCTTTATTTTTGTCTGAAACATCAAGCTATGCTTACAGCAAAGAAACAGAAGCCCCAGTGATCTGTTCTGCATTTCTTATTTTTGAGGAATTAGGTCAGTCTGAAAGTCAGCTCACCAGAATATGAAATACAACCTAAGTCCCAGGCTGAGACAGTAGAAGCTGAAGTTATCAAAGGTGAAAAGAGAGACCTCACAATACAAATTATATAAATCCAGAGCCTTAGATATGTCCCCCATACAATTTTTTTTAACTTCTTGTACTCTAAACAGGCTATAATACAAGGAACACTTGGTATTTCTTTTTTGTCCGTTTCCATGTGGGGCTAAGATGACAGATTTTTTTTAAAAAATAAAGAATTGGAAAAAACAAAAGTCAGAATTTTTTAATGTGATGTCTGGTTCTGGAAACCAACTTTGATGTATTTTAGATCAAATTTGAGTGGGTGCTGAATGCCTTGCTGACATGTCCAGTTTTGTGTGTCTTATGGAAAATCTCTCAATAGCCAGGAAATGATGGACTTGGCTGTTCCATAGAATGGATCTCAGTTCTCAAAAATGTGTATAATCTGAAGGACACCTCAGAGAATTATTGCTTAGTACAACAGGCAAATGACATCACAGGAAAAAAATTGTGTTATCTAGATAGCAGTAATAATTCCCTACAATCCATTAAGTCCCAACATAATTTCATGTTTTAAACCAAATTTTTAACCCGTTGGAGCCCCACTGTGAAGTACAACACATTTAAAGAAACTAATTCATAAATGAGAAATGGAAGCTCTCTTTGACACAATAAAGGGAGACGAGTATGGGAACTGGATTCTGCACTGTTGCTCAGGCTCAGCTGTAGCAGAGCTCTGAGATTATTTGAGGAACAAAATTGAGCTGACTGCATGTCCGAGTGGCAGAATAAGGCCACGTGTACAGTACCACTGGCCCATCTGACAATAAAATGTGAAGCTGAAGGGGAAAAAACCCTTAATGCAAACTTCAGATAGCAGAAGAACAGTGCATATTTCCAATGAAATATTTTATAGTGGAATGTAGCACCTAAACCACGGAATATCATTTACCCAGCATAAATTGAGCTGATGGAGATGTGCTTCAATGCTGGAATAGAGAGGACAAAGAGAAAAGGTACTAATACGGCGTAAAGACAAAAGCTGGAACTAACATCTTTCACACAGGTAAAACAGCAGAGCTTTAAGCAGTCTCTACATAAAACCAGAAGATGGGAGCATCAATAATTCAATAACTTGAAACACAAGTCACATCAACCTTAGGCTAACATTTTATACATGTACACTTGCGCAAAAAGGAAGCGTACTTTTATCTCATTCTTTTCATTCAATAGTCCATTTTCATATGGACTATTTTACTATCTCATGTGTGGTATATATTCTCGATAATGTATTCAGAAATACTGTTTCATGAGCAACAGTGATTAATTTTTTTTTCAACAAATATACAGCAAGGATAGGCTCATTAATTTAGAATATTTAGTATTCACTGCTGTCGTGGAAAACTGCACACTACTTCTTTGGAGTACAAGGGAAAACCAGTATGCTTTTGAGGAATGGACTTCACTTGAGGCAAGATTTTTTATGTAGATATTTGTGGATAAATAGGGCTGAAACAGCTTTAATTAGGCCTATCCCTCCCTTACAATAACTCATGAATAAAAATGAACAATTTTTTTTTGTCTCCATGGCAACTTTCCCTTATGAGACTTCTCAAAGACTTTTTGTAGTAAGAATTTGTAACTCAAATATGTACAGAATGGAAATCCTCAACTTTCACACTCTAAAAGCAGATCCGGTTCTCAATGTCAAGCTCCATGATTCTCATAGACACCTTTGACAAATAACAAAACACATATTTTTAACATTAAACAAACAAAACCCAAACTATATTTTACATGTCAAAAAAAGAAAAAAGGAAAAAAAAGAACAGCTAAAGGGCTCATCACATAAGGGAATATTAATTGGAGATAATGGCTAAAGCTTCTCTAGGCCTGGAGAGGCACTCATAGACTGGAGTGCCTTCTTAAAGAAGAGCACCTGCTTCAAGGAGCCGGTTTTTAACCCTCCTTCTGAAGGGGTTTCCAAGGTCTTAACCCTGATTCCGTGACAAGTGCCTTTTGCTGATGACAATACTTAATTCAAGAGCAGAATACATTCTGTTCTATTCGCAATAATGTCTTATAGCTTCCCTTTTTTTCAGACATTTCAGAAGAGTAATTAAGCTTGAAGAACTGAGAAATGATAGGTGAGGGACACAGGAAACAATGTTTATGCAGAATTCAGTTTTTCAGAACTTTGGTGTGCAAAGCTGGAGCTTTTCTCCTTGGTTCTCTTCACAGCCAGAATCCTCAAGCTGCCTGCCACATGCTCTAAGTCACTCTTCTTTCATGCATTTGAGCTTTATATTCTTTTCATTAAATGCAGAAGTAGTAAATCTGTTGAAAACTGGAGAGTCCTTCTAGACATAAGAAGTTGCTCTGTTTCTTTTGCCCTGAAAAGCTACTGGTAGCAAGAACACAAAGATTATGGTAGAAATGGTGGGAACTGTGATGAAGCTGCTCAGGAGGATATTCAAAGTGATTTGTTGCATGTCTGAATAAAAGATAATGCCTTTGTACTTGTGGAACTATGTATAAACACTTGTCCTGCATGCTATTTGATGATCAAGCTATTTAATAGGTTGCTGATGCCTATTAAAATGGCACAAGGATATGGTGATGAGGAGGAAGGAAAATTGATACAACATCATAAGAATCGATTCTCCTAACAGAGCTGCAGGCCATGCACACAAACATCTAACTCTGCTAGGAAAGGGGAGAGAGAAGTGACAAAGAAATCCTATCTTTCAAAACTCTCCAAATCAAATCCCTCAGAGCTTGAATATGCTGAAGTTTGCACCTACAAAACAAAAAGTCATGCAAAGCAAATACAGTGTAGTAACTACAAAGGAGTTCAAAGTGAACCACTTTGGAAATGCTACAATAGGAGAGTCATCACCCCCTTTCCACAGGGAGATTTTGAAGATGTATTCATCCATTGTTTGGTTCTGCCAAAAGGTAAAGAGATCTCAAAGGAACGCAGCAACAGATTTCAAGGAGTTTTTTCAGACAAAGTCTGCTCCAGCTCCAAGGCAGTTCCACCTGTAACATGTCAGACATCATTTTTACCCATGCTTCAACGTCAACACACATTGCCCAGGTGGACAGCCCAAATTCCAACGGCTGCTGCTCTAAAAGATCAAAGTGCTTCTAAATACCAGTGCTCATTCATACTGTCATATGCCTGAAGTTTCTCTCTGGAGCTTCTGGCATTTGAACCTTTTTATGGCAGCATGGATTTAGGGGGTTTCCTCCCATTTAAATTGCTACTCTGGCCATAAGTAATGTCACCTCTGAATACTGCACCCTGAGAGAGATTATGTTCTTTGGTTAATGGAATGCTTAGAGGAAGGAGTATATAATTAACCTTATTGTTATTATTTAAAGATGACAATGATTGAATTATATTTAAAATTATTGGCTTGATGTACTGAGGCACACAGCATCTGTAACTCCCACTGATCTTCAACAGATGTGGCAGTTCAACACCTCTGAAAATAAGACTTTTATTATTTTCCCATTGTTTCTAATGCCTCCTGAGAAGCTTGAAAGAAAAATCTGTTTGAGCTCTGGAGTGTTTTCTTTCATAACTCACATGTTCTGCTTTGTTATTGTCAGTAACCTCATGAGCCTTTCTATGCTGATAATGGTTCATATAATGATCTGGGGGAAAATGAATTATTTTTAATAAAGGATTACACTGAGGTTACAGATAGATATAAGAAAAAAATCATTCAAATGGGAGTCTAGCAACTTGACAATACTTCTTTAATTTACCCAGCTTTTAGAGATAATCAGTTGCTGGATGTATTTATGGTAAAGGCGAAGGATGAGAGATTTAAGCTGAATTCCTTATTCTCTGAAGACTTTTGGTTTGACCTTGTGTAAATCACCTCACTTCTCTGTGCTCCTGGTCTAGTTTAGCAATTCTGTTTATTTAGGATGTAAAATATTGAAAAGTAGTTTATTGTGCATTAAAAAACACCACCCTCCTTTTAACTCTGCACTTGGCCACTATTGTAACACAAGTGTTATAAACTCTTATTTGGGCAGTGAATAAGGTAGACATTGAGAATAGTATTCAACTGAGAAAGCAGTTTATTTACTGTCATTTTAATAGTGGCACCACATCATCATGGCCTCTTTCTATCCTAGTGCAGCTGCTGCACTTACCAGGCAAGCAAGCTGTCATCAGCCACTTAAAATTGTGTGTACATCACAGTTGTGCCCAATTTATCTGTTTAAGTTCATTGTTAACTGTGCTGGCCTCTTTTTCTCTCCTCTAAAACATTTCAGATGAGGGCTACAGATACATCAAAGTGGCAATATTACACAAAATTAATTCAGCGGTGGGAAAAATGTTTTCTATTTTGAGGGTTTTTTATTGGTTGGTTGGTTGGTTTGGTATTTATCTTTGCAAAGGGAAAATTAAGTATGCTAAGAGTTCATTAATTACAGTTCTCCAGATCTTTCCCACTCAGATGGGACAGAATTGGTATAGGCATGTGGCCCGCTTGAAAATATTTCGCATTTTCTTTGTTTTCATTCTAGTTAGAAACTTATATTGTCACAAACTATTTTTCCAGTTGTGAGTGTTAAAAGTATTTGGGCAGTACAGAGAGCTAAACTAATATCATTGCACTGTTAACTCTGCAGATGGGAGCCTGGAGTTACAGTAAACAGGCAAAAGGAAATCTCAGTGTTGTGTCCACTTTGTGGGTTTGCAGGGCCTTCCTTTAGCAGTGCTAGTACCAATCATAGAGAAGATTTAAAACAAATCAGAAGAAAACCACAAAAAAACCCCTCCAGAAGTTCACTTATTACAAAACAATCAATAACTCCCACTGAAATCGCTACTATTGGTTCTTAATTAATAGGTTTGGATAATGCGCTGTCCTGAACATCAGGTCTGCAAAAAATTATGGAAAAAATCAAACATCTGTAAGTTCTCAGCAAAAGGAGTTTTACTCTAGCCCTAGCTAAAAGTTTCAGTCTCCAGCTAAGTATCCTGGCAATATCAGAACGGTTTTATTTAATCTACTAGTTTTAAGGGGCTTTTGTTAGTTTTTCTTCAATTAACTTGAGCCACGATTACGCACAGGGATACAACACTAACTATTTTTGCTTCCTATTTCAGAGGATTTTTCTCTGCTGTAAATCATAAATACAGTAACATTAGCCAGCACACTTAGCCAAGAATGCACATGAGAAAATTTATATTAAAATTTTTCTACATACAACCTGCAAAGTGATTTAACTGTGAAAGCACACTACCTATCTGCTGGAATATTGGGCTCTTTCCATCATTTCTTATACATCAAATTATGCAAGAAAAATAAAATAAACCAAAAATTCCACATTGTTTGAGAGAAGCAGAATATCATCCAGGAGAACAATTACTGAATATGCTAGAACATCATGATTTTCTTACTTGTTTTTCACATTGTTTTTTTCCCAGTCTATTTATCCTGTCATGGATTGGTTGTTTTGGGTTTTTTCCCCCCTAGTATATTTTCAGCAATTTTTTACCATCTTTGGTTGCTCTGAAAGCTAGCAGAAAATAACAAAGAGTGTGAATGAGAATACATTTTGCTAATGCAATTCATCTTGGCGGTTACCAATTTATCAGTTTATTTTTTGTGGGATTTCTTTTTCTCCTTGTTGAGAAAATATGTGGTGAGTACTGTATCAGTCTCCAGTGCTTTAAGGCTCAGAGATACTCAAAAGCCTTCTGGATGTGATTCTGAGCAAAAAAATTCTTGGTGGCCTCTTCTCCTTCTTGGGCTCAAAACTTAACATTTATGAAAGAAGCCAAAACAAGGCAGTGAGGAAATTTCCTCTTAGAGATAGTAAGTTTGAGAAGTCTCTCAAACATCTGGATGCTGCAATTCCAGGAAAATGAAGATGCTAAGAAGAATACTTCCCACTGAAACTTCTTCTGAGAGGAAAAAGCCAACAAACCCATAACAAAACTAAAACCAAACTGGACCAGGCAAGATCAGTAAACAAAAACACCCAAAAAAATCCTCAAAGCAGTCAAAAAACCTACATGGCATATTGAAATACAAAAAAATTATACCTGCAGCTTGAGAGCTATCAGGTTCAGCTTTCTAGCAACAACGAAACCAAAATGATGTATGTAGGATAAATTCATTCTCTTTTCCTTTTTTGCTCAGAACAATTCATTTCCACATCATTATCCTCAATCTAGATCAGCGGTCCATCACGCTCAACATAACTTCTATGTTATGCAACAACTTTCTGGGTCTAAATATTTTTATGTTATTTGCATTGGTTTTCTGTAGATTAAGAATTCACATATTTTGTTCCTTCATTGGTATTTTTTTAGTTCTGTTTAAAAACAGGAGAAAAAAAATGACAGAAAGGAAATTTGTGTTTATCTAACTTATGCTTAAGACTGAAATCCATGAACATGCTGGACAGAAAAAAAAAAAAAGAGCCAGTGAGAAAGCAGCCATTTCCATGCACATTCCGTGTTGAGGGTAATGTACTAAAAAAGATGAAAAATAGAAATAATAAAAAAATAACCACACCAGTGAAAAAACTGCAAGCCCTCTATTTTTGTTTTGTTTTGTTTGCTAGATTCTAATGCAGTTAATATCTGTAATGCATTTAAAGAGAACAGGAAAGGGAATAGAAGAATAACCCCTAGTCACAAGTGAATGACGCACAGTCCAACAAATGATCTAAATTTGAGCAGTTCTATTTGAACACATCCCCTGGAGATCACTTTCAATCTATAAGAAGAGTTTATAGAGGCTGAAAATGTGAAGAGCTTCTTGTGAATTTGACACTGTTGCATATTTGCTTTTCATGTGTTATTCCTTTAAAAACAGAATGCAAGAGATTTCAGTGAGAAACTAATACTTCCAGACTGGTGAAGACGAGGGATCAAATTAAAATACAATAAACTCAAAGATACCAAATTAATGTTACCTCACTGAAGAAGAAAGGGAGGATACTGGGGTTTGTTCCTCATTTGCATATGAGACAGATGGGGTCTACATATCTTTAGGCATGACATTTAATAATCTTCAAAAAATAGATCAAGCTTTTTAAAATTGTTTTTATTTTTTTATTTTTTTGGTTCAGTGTCAGACTCCTGCCCTACTTGTACACCAGAAAATGTGTGGGAAGAGAGCAGAGAATTTATGCCAGTATAGTACTGACACACAGCAGCTCCATTTGAGCAACTGCTTCAGGATATGCCTCGAGCAACTTTCATATGTTAAATACTCATATGAGGGGAAAAGTAATTTTTACAGCCTGAAAAGGTTTATTGGATTCTCAGCTATGGTTGCTCCAAAGACTGACTCAGCAAAGCAGGTATCAGGTAGATGTTTTCAGGAGCAGATTAATTTTTTGTAGATTTAGGAATAGCCAAAAAATCCATGATGCCCTGGTTTAGAGTGTAAGACACACACACACACACACACACAAAAAGTGTGTTATTACAGGTTAAAAAAATGGTTGAGTATGTAGTGAAAGAGGAACTGAACTTGATTTGTTTCCTGCATGGAGATAATATCTCATAAGAAAATTCCGAAGGGGAATAGGCAACAAATTTAGAATTTACATAAACTAAAATATATGTTAAATTAGATTTAAGAACAGCATGTGAAATCTGATACCGAGTGTGATAAATGTAGCTGAAGATCCCCAGAAGAAATGAATGCAAATTGTTTTCCTACAAGAGAAAGAAAGTTGTCCTTAAAAATAAAACCATGTAAGAGTGCTAATGGGTGGTCAAATTAATACAGTCAAATCCTCTTAATTGGGATAACTCCATAGATAACTTATTGTTTCTATTGCCCTACTTTAGAAAAGTAGTCCCACCATCCAAAAAAAAAAAAACCAAAAAAAACCAAACAAAAAAAACAGAAAAGAAACAGAAAGAAAAAGACAAAAGGTGTTTACTGCTAAGCTTATTTTTAGACTTCTACATCCCATTCCTTAGAATTGATGTGCCTTATTATTTCAGCTCAGGGTGAAATATATAGATTCCCTTTTACGTTAAGATGCAGGTAATTACATTAATATATTGAAGAACATTTATGCTATGCTGTCCATGATGAAAAAATCTAAGTTGCCATTTTCTTCAATTAAACAGATTACTCTTACCTCAAACTTAATTTTATAATGTATAAAAATAACTTAGGGTCACTCAATAAAGCACTGCTGTTGATTTAGCCAGTTCAATAAACCACATATATTTCACATTAAAAACCAGCAAAAAGGGTTGTCATATTCCAAAACACAGCCCCACACTAGCTACTGTGAAGAAAATTAACTCTACCCCAGCCAGCACAAAGGTTTATTGAGTATTTTTGCTATCAAAGATCTACGCAAATTTTCCAACTCCTCTATGCGCTTTTAGCCCCCATTAAAATACATCTCCTTTCGAGAATGAACAGCCATTAACCAGCATACGGGTATAAGGATAATTACCATATTTTCTATGCTGGTTACAAAATGTAAATATAATGAAACAAAATTATTTTATGATTTAGTCTTCTGAGTGAGCATATGCAATGTGAAACAGGTATCACATATATGCTTTCCATGCGCTATTCAGACTCATCTGCAGCTCGTAAAAGTACTGAAACTTCTGTTCTGACAAAGTCTTCTGGGCCTACAAAGCATTACAGTAAAGACTGAGAAGCCATAATAATGTATATCTAAAAAAAGGTTTAAGCAAGCAGATTATAAATAAAAGAAAACCTAACTACTGAGGAAGAGAACCTAGAGTAATAACAAATACCTCTACTTGCAGCATGACTTCTAACCTTCTCTGAAGGCTTTCAGAACCATTCTACCCCAAGAAATTCAGTGGAAAAGTGATGCCTAAACACAAACTCAAATATTAATCTGTACTGAACATCGCTACCTCTTTCTGCAGTGAAGTTTTCTTTACATGTTCCTCTTTCCTTCCACACAGCAGCTTATGAAATCTTTGAGGGGTTTGCAAGATCTGACTTGATAATTTGAGCATCACAGCTCTTGAGTGTACAGGAATACATAGTTATGATGGCAACTATCAAAGAGCATATTACCCAGAAGGGATTAGCCATTAAAAAAAAAAAAACCAAGGTATTTCAGAAAGATGGCTGGATAATGCTGTCCCGAGAGGCAGCTGAAGACAGACTCTTCTCAGAGCTACACAGGAGGAGAGTAAGAGGCAAGGAACCAAATCACAACCAGGGTAAGTTCAAATGGCTGCTTGGTAAAAGATTTTTACAATGAAGGAGGTCAAATGTTAAAATAGGTACAAAGAGAGCTTGGGAAATTATTACCTTTACAGACATTCAAAACTTTACTAGATGGGGCCTAAGCACTGATCCTTTGATCAAGTAGTTTCTGGTGATTCTTATGTAACAGATTAATTTTCCTTTGATCCAGCCTTCACAAAGATAAAGTCGGCAATGGGATCTGCATTTAAATTTCTCCCACCTAGAGCAACATAATGAAAGCTCTAATCTTGAGGCAGAAAAATTCTTCATTCCCCAAATGTTCTTTTACCATCATCTTTTTATCGTTTCAATGACAAAGATAAAATATGCCCATAGAAAATCTCTGATTTAACTAGATTCTGCCTGTTAACATGGGTTTATACAGTTTTTCTTCTTTTTAAGGTGTCCTGAGTTCTATTAGGCTTTGATGTGATTTAGAAATCCAGATTACCTAAGAAATTGAGTGCCAGTGTAGGAGATAATCAGGAAATACTTCATTCCTGTTGTAGTTTGATCACAGTGAATGAATCTAGCAATCATTGTTCCTAGTTCAAATCCACTCTATTAGGATGAAAAAATATTTTTAAGCCATCTGTCCTTTGGGTGTTCTATGAATTAAATCCAGTAAATACAAAACTCATGTATGTCTGACTGCATATGCGAGGGTGTATATCAGGAAGAAAAATCATGAGCATGTATTAAGTATTCCATGTGCTTTAGAAGATGGTGACTTCAGTATTTTAGTAAATAAAAATCTGTCTGCAAACCATTCTTAAACACAAACCAGTGGGTACTTTAGTTGTAGGCACAAATTTAGAAGTTTAACTGTTCTAATTATTCCAGAAACGGGCCATTTCTTTTCTCTAAACCAATGGAGAAGATCACACCTTTAGCTAATACCCTTTCAAGGTTCATTAACATTCATAGGCACTATAATTCTCGGTGAGGAGAAGATCTGCATGTTTCTAAACTCACTAAAAAGCACTTTCCAGGCACCTCCCTTTTTCTATCCGTTCTTTCTTCTCATGAGAATACCGAGGACGCAGATTTGAGGCAAAGGCAGTAGGCACTACCACCACAAGGCTCTTCTCTCCTCTGGCAAACAAACGTCACACCAGGCACAACTAGCGGGAAAATTAACTAACTGTGTTACATGTCTCTTAATCTACTTCAGAAGAGTGAGGTGATAAAATTGTACTTAATTTACTAACAAAACAAACCAACTTTTGGAAAATTTTTCTTCCGGCTGCTGGTGTTTCCTCCAGGAGGAATGATAGCAGCGTGACTGCTCAGTGGAAAGCTCTTCTACACTTACACATCACCTTTGGTGCTCCCACCACAAGTGCTTGTTACCAAAACTGGCAGTATGACCCTAGGAGTTATCATATCCAGATATCCTACCAGCAATCCTTATATTTTTTCCATATAGCTTACTTTAAAAATCTTCTACAGAATAGAGCACTTTCTGGTAAAATAATCCAAGAACATTGATTTAGATTCACTAACACTGAATATTTCTCCTGCAGTAGCTCTCATGTGTTGCACGTGATTGTTATTCATCCTCAGAAGTCTCTCCAACATGGTGACACTTCAGTTCTAACCCAGATAGGTTTCAAAATTCTACTGCTGTCTCCAAAAGAATAGAAAAGGATCTCATCTAATTGTATATCACATATATTCTGTTTACAATATGGTTTCCACATATGTGCCGCTCCCTGGTCATTAGAGCAGCATGTTTGATACTTTTAAATGTGAGACAACAGTATGTTTATGCCACATGTAGGAAAGTAACCAAATGCATATCCATCAAATTACATTGTACAAGTATCTGTGCTGTATCATCTGATTAAAAACTGTGGGATGTAACTACTGCAAGAACAACTAAAACTTTTATCTTTAAAATTCTCTAGCATTTGGAACAAGGAAAGTGGGAAGTCTCCTATCACACACACTTTCCACTTGGAAGAAAACCCCCTCCAAACATAAAGGGAATATTGTACAGCAGCCCAACTGCCTTATCAATGTGCTTTTTGTGGCAATCAAACCCTGAATATCCAGGAAAAAATATTTTGAATAAATGCAGTCACAACTTGTTAAAACAATCATTTATCTCTATATAAAAGTTACATTTTTTACCCCCAAAAGTAATGGTCAATTCTAAGCTAAATTATAGCAAAAATGCAGTTTAAACCAAAAAAATTGAGAGACTAAATCAATGTATATTATGTAAGCAAACCAGTTTACAAAAATCTTTTAGTTGAACGTTACACACTATTCGATTTTTGGCATCCTGTGTATTTTCTTCAGACAGGAAAGCATCCTTATTGCAAGATGAAAAATGTATATTGAATGTTAAAGCATGTGTAAATCTTTATCACTTTGAATGATGCACTGCACCTTCCATGCATCCCAAGATTATATGTAAGAGTACAGCTCTGAATTTTCTCCTTACCAGGAGCACACCCTTTTCTTTTCACACACAATATCATAGCCTGAAAGTCCGGTAAATAAAGTATTATCATGGCTAACAATAGGATTCAGGGACTGCATGAGCTCTGCAAGGTCCCACCCTTAGGATTTGTCAGGATTCATTTGGCTTGACTTGCCTGTAGCTTTTTTTTAAACTTGTTTAGCTCTGATGGCAATTGTTTAATGACCAGGTGAATATTACCTAATTACTTTTAGTTTTATCTTAGCTTTGAGCAATTGTGTTGTATAAAGCCTACAGTTATAGTAATTTTGATGCTTATCTGTAATTAACAGATAGTAATAATAAGTAGCCTTCCTGTGCAGAGTTAACTCTGACCCTAGAAAAAAAATGAGCAACAGAGATGTGCAGTTCGATAATTATAAAGGCCCTAAAAGTACCAGCACATGATAAAACCAGAAACCCTCAGCTAGATAAATTCTTCACTGGCCAATTATTGTTCATTAAAGGAAAGGTGACTCCAGACTCGACAAAACCAGTTTGAGGGATATTAAAGAGTGCACATCCACCATATGTAAAATACTGCATGTAGGGCAAATTTTGTCTCAGTGGAACAGCAGACCGAGAAAGGAAAAGTACACAGTTCTGGAAAAATATAAAATAGCTGCCAGTATACCCTAGAATAAGTATTAAATATTCTTCACCACCATATTCCTGCTGGTGAAGCACTCAGGATGATTTATCATAATCCTCCCACACAAGGGGGGAGATTAGGCACAAGAATTATAAAATACAAAAGGAACACAGGCTGGGTAAGTACATGGAAAACACTAGTTCGTTCCTAAAAGTGCTACAGGTCTTAAAATCGTGTCATCATTATTGGCCTAAAAGTAGCCATTTTAATAATTAGCAAAGATTTTTGACTAGACTTACTATAGATAGATGATCGATAGATAGACAGACAGACACATTTAATACTTATGGCATGTTTCTTTTTTTCCACAGAAATTTTTGAGTCTTTGGTTTGCTACCTCCAATCTTGTAGTTTAGTCTGAAAGCAATAGCTCAGTCAGGAACTACTTTTTTTACCTTTTACCACAGGCTGTTGATTTCTTCTGTGCACAACTCACCATGCCCTGAGAGTCAGATCATGGATATTGCTGATTTAGTCCTCCACACTGAATATACTGCAACTCATTAATCATTTGAATCCAACGGTTTGAATATCACTAGATAGGTATCATGTGACTTTTTTTTCTAACTCAAAAAGCCTAGAAACCAGGCAATAAATATGCAAAAGGATCTTTTCCAGAGAATGAAAACAGAGGAAAAATAAAAAAAAAAAAAAAATTAATGAGAATGTCACACAAGAAGAACCAAAGCAAATTCCAGTCTTTTTTTTTCACATTATCAACTATTCAAAGTGGTAAAAAAAAAAAAAAAGGCCTCCACTATGAAGCAAAATGTCAACAGATTTTGTATAACAGTTAAAGAATATACATTGAGGCAATCAAAAAGTCCACAACAAAATTACAATAAAGAAATGTTAAGTCAAGTGTTGTGAGCTCATGATTACTAACAATAAATACATTTTTAGTAAGAATGCTACTAAACAGAGGGGGACAAAGGATATCTATTTTAATCTATTTGCATAAAATTATAATCAAGCTGTTTTGCATGCCATGAACAGTATCCTGTTAAGGACCTTTATACTTAGAGGGCTCTTAAAATCACAAACTGAGAAGAGTAATCTGAAAACTTACATTCAGATAGAAATAATGTTTCTAAAGCTATGGGTTTCCTTTGTACCCACTGCAGTACAAATACCTTAATGAAACAACTTTCTGGTTATGCTGCTCAACTGTAATCATGCAACAATTTATTTTAAAACTTCTCCGTAGTTCTAGAATTTTAGAATAAAGTTAGAATTCTCAACCTTTAAAAAAGAATAGCAACAAATAACTTCAAAGAAAATTTATTAATATGAAGGGAACCCCAAGGATTTGTTTAAACGTTATGAAGGATCTGATGTAATTTGTTTTATAACTATATAGAGATAAAAATAAAATTTTGAAATATCTTTAAATATGAATTGCTTTGGCAACACCTATGCTAAAAGACCTCATTCCCTTTGTTTTTTTCTTTTATTATTACTTTTTTTATCACAGATCTCTAGATTTAAGCAAGAGGCAAAGCCATGAGGGTGATGCATTCTGTTATTACCTTCAAGCCTTACGTGTTGTTTATCATTTACAACCCTGCTGGCAGTGTGATAGATCCCTGACAGGTTTCTTGGACAAAATGGGGAAGTCCTTTCACCTGTGAGTGCTATGCAATACATTTTCACCTTCAGGGCCTTCCTCTATGGATCATCCCTCTCTCTCCTGCTTCAAAAAAATCTATTTCTCTAACATCTATCAGTAAGATAGAAGCATATGGTGTCAGTCCAACGGGTGCTGAGCAGTTCTCTGATATTTAAATCAATTCATCATCAGTTGGAAAAAGAGAAACCTGCTCCTGATACAGTCTGAAGTTAACAAAATGACAGCAAAACCTCTGAAAGAGAACCAGTTCATTGCTGCTTTCTTCAGGAATTAATTTATAAAGACTGGATTTACTTAGTACTTTTTTTTTTTTTT
>VZTX01007020.1:734493-756799 GCA_013400915.1 Pardalotus punctatus | reverse complement strand
TTTTTTTTTTTTTTTTTTTTGGTAATGATGAAAAAGTTTACTTTTTCCCTTCTTGACAAAGATCACAGAAGACCCAAAACAAAGAAAGGGTAAAAAATCTCCCTGAATGCCGGTGACAATTTCCCATAAATGCTGCAACATTTCAAGACAGAAAGAAGATAAGAACGTCCTGTATGGACAACAGAGGTTTGGTTTGGGGCAGCCACCTCAGCAATTTCGGTTCTGACACATTTTGGAAACCCAAGTGAAAGAGGCTGGCAGCTGCTGAAGCAGAACCTGTGCTTGCTGAAAACAGCATCTGAACAACACATTGCCATACCAGATGTGAATTTGAGCACTGAAGAAGGAGAAAGGTACAGAAAGTTTATAAGGTCATCGCTACATGATTGCTGTAAACTACAAGAGGCTGAATACCAGTGATGCACGACACAAAGGTTACAAACAGCTGGCCCAAGGCTAAAAATGAAAAAGTAATGGCTCAAAGGCTAAGCCAGTGCAGGACAGAAGGTTACTCCTGTAAATCAAAGGCAGGTCTCTCTAGAAAAGGAAAGGGGAGCGCTAATGAAAAATGTGAAGCCTGAGGACTAAGTATGAAATACAGACTGGTTCCGATATTTATGGTAAACTGATTTACTGCTGGAGTAACATATTTTGCTGTACATACTTGTGTTTAAAACTGACATAAATGATTCCAGAACCAAGCACCCAGGGCAAACCGATAACACATCTTGAAAGAGCTGGTGGGTTACAAAATATGCAAGTCTTGTCTTGAAAGAGATGAGTAAAAATAAGCAATTTTCCCTAAGGGGGAGTTTCACAGCTTTTCCAGTAACCTTAAATATCAATAACAGTAAGCTGAACAGCACCAGAGGAATGATGAAGTTATTAATTCCTTGCAATGCATTAGCCTGATTAAAACGATGACTTAGGCATGAATTCTCCATCCTGGCAGGCTGCTCTTGAAGCAAAGGTCAAGAGTTGGGCAAGAGATACATGAAGGATGAAGTTGTTTTAATTGGAAGCATCAGCAAGTATTGCCATGTGTAGGGGTAAGAAAAAATAAAGAAAAAGCCTCTGGAGGCTGTTCTGGTTCCAGCCCTGCCATTGTGGATTCATGGTTGTATGACTACTGGCACTCACTGACTGTTTTATTCACACATCAATTCCACTTGGAAAATATAATCATATATTACAGTGTTTAAGAACAAAAGCAACCACAAGTCTGGATGCTGTAGGACATAAGATTAACCCAACTATTCCTATATAAAAAGTTTAATAATTTAGACTATGCTAAAGAATTTACTGTGTACTTACTCAGAGGAATTAATACTTTTATAAGGGTAGTAGAGTCTAAACAATTCGGGCATCTTGGTCTCCCTTGCAGACAAATAGTTCCTTGAGTTACAGGCTCTCTAATCAATGCCCCCCAAAAATCAAATCTTATATTTTAGTCACTTAAATTTTGAGAATAATAATTTGAAGAAGGATAATAGACGATTGATCTTCTACTATATGTAGATAATAGTTTATTACACATAACAGAGTTAAAAAGAAGTATTTTACAAGGTTGCACTGAGAAAAATTGTAATATTTTCTCTCCTTAGGATGTGCAATAAAATATACAGGAAAGAGCCACTGATGAAAACAAATACATGGCTACATTTAATGTAAGTATTCCTTTTGAACTTAAATTAAGCTCTCTTCCAAATCATTGGGTGGTACAATATTCTAAGTAGTCTCAGACTGTCACACAAGTATGATTCTGATTGTAAACACATGATTGGGCACAAAGCACCTTTATCAGTAACTCTGGAATTCATTGTTTCCAGGAGGCTCTGATAAATCTCATGGCATGACAGATTGTCAAGGTTCCCTGCATCAGCTGAACTGTGGAAATTGCATATGATGTCTTGGACTGAGGCAAGCACAAGGTATTGCATTTTAGCTTAATCCTCTTTCATCAAAAGCTGTACCAAGTCATGCAGAAATATCCAGAAGATCATCAATATTTGGTCCTTAAATTTAATAGGCCATTGTGGAAAATATACAAAAGGACCGTTTGTGTCAACTGTATTAGGCTATGTGAACTGAGATTTCTAGGCTGGTAAAACAAAACCAAGTTATTTTTGTGCAGCGCATGCAGCATCAGCCAGGCTGTCAAAACCAGAATAAGGATGCTGTGACCTTAACTCACAACAGGGAGATGCTACAGGTCTATAGGTATTGGCTGCTCCCACCAATGTGTCTTGACCAATTTTTCCAGTTTTACCTTCTAACTTCCAGTGGAGAGGCCTCAGACAAGGCTTTCCACAGCTCTCACCACTGAGATCTTTTCTGCAGCACCATAGGAGAGCTGACCTTGAACACAGGCAGTCTGATCTATAGGACCAGGGAGAAGATGATGCAAATCCAGGTACTGAAGTCAAGACCTTGATGCAAAATCTCCCCACAATTTATCTGGACAGCTGGCACGGTGTCTCTCCTGACTGCTGGTACATCAGCATCACAGCTTGAATGCTTTTAGCTTAAACACCCCTAACTCTGATGCAAATTTACATTGCTGTAGGTGATATCCTCCACCTCTACATAATCTCTATATCAGACGGTTTGGAAAGAAATCCAAAAGTAATTTCTGCCTGCATGGGGAAAATAACGTTCCATCTGTCAAGATTTCTTCTACTGTTCTTTATAGGAGATTCACACGGACAACTGGGATTTCTTTCCTTATTTTGAATATGGAACTTATTACTGGGATTACAGGAAAATGGGCTTCAAAACCAAAATGTTCTCAAAACAGAATTTCAAGAACCAGAGACATACATAGCATGATATGAAAGCAAAGTAAATTGTTGAAGAAATTTTCATGTGCCAGTTGTGAGGTAGTAACTGACCTTGACAATTCAGAGCCAATTTCAAAACACATTAAGCAGATCAGGATAAACTGGCAAAGACAAGAACATGAACAAAACTTCCCAGCTCCCAGAATCCAATATATTTGTGTATATTCATGCTAGAATTTGACCATTACCTGACCTACACCACATTACTCATACAAATTTCCTCAGGACATGCACTTCCACTGCGTTAGAACATTAATACTGTGATGCCTCTCCTCTTTTCCTTCCACCTAACATCTGTGTAATCACAGGTTCCCAGCTCACGAAGGCATCCTAGCAGTGAGCAGTTGGGAAGTACTGAAGTGTCCTAGCCAGGCTATTAGTGTACTACACGGATTGTGGCATCAAGTTGCAGAATAGGCCAGATTCACGAGCCCCCTCCAGTTGCTTTCCACTGCTTTGGTAATGGAAAGCAGCCGTAAACCCACTTTAGCTGAACATTTAAGATGGGTCTGTGGTTATTTTGCACCGTCTGAGAAGCACGAAGCAGCTGGAGCCCACTAACAAATCTGGATTTCTATTTATGTATTCTGGTAGTAAGGGATTAATTTTCAGACCATATGCAATTGCTCACTGGTGAGAAAGGTTTTTATACTTTCCACATAGAAATTATGCAATATAACATTTTAAGAGAGTGTATTAGTACAAGCTGCGAGTGATTCAAATCAGACACATGCAGTGTTATAAAGTCAAACACTTTCCTTTTCTAATTTAAAATTGTTTTCTCAAAGAATAAATAATATTTTACCCTTGAAGGGTTTTCTTCCTCTCATTTGTGGAAAGACCAGATGGGTCTCACAGGTCATTCACAGTTATGAGAGAAACAACAACAAAAAAATCCCTTTTCAGAGGTGAGATCTTATATTCTTTACTGGAAAACAAATTATTTGCTTGGATGAAAAGCTTTTGTATTCCACTGTAATTGCTAATATCTGTGGGGCGTCTTGGAAAATGAGATGCTTTGTATCAAAGAGTTGTAACTTATCCCTGTGCATAAAATCTAAATAAATAAATTGGAGCAGACCTTAAGATATCATGCAGGGAGGAGATACAAGGAATACAGCTGTGAAATCAGTGGAAAACCTCAAGTGATAACAAGTGGACAAGCTAAAATTATTTCACAGTGGGACTGGAGTCATCTGGTTATATGGGTTTGTTGGTGGTGTGAGGAAAAGATGGAGAGAGTGTTTTTCTCTGGACATTGTGTTTTGTAAAGAATCTTAAACCACCTGCTGTTGCAGTAAAAATAGCTGCTACTGGAAGAGTCAATCAAGGATGGATTATTTTTCTCAGGCTATAAGAACTATTTTTCTTGATTAGTTTTCTAAAACTAAAAATTTGATAAATTATTTTACATACATCACAAGAGATTATGAGTGAAAGAATTAAAGTCTCGTCAAGAACATCTGAAAGGAAACATTTGATGAAGGGATAAATACCTTCCCCCTCCAAGTCTGAAGAAACCATGTATGGACATGGCAGAAACATGACTAAAAAAGTTCATTTAGAAATACATATGATGTGCATATTCTTTCAGGAATATTAACAAAACTCAGAGTTTTGGCTGTGAGGACTAGCTGATGCTTTCTTTTCGCAGAATGTGTAGAGCATGTCAAGTCAAACCACCTAATTCATGAATAGTACAGAAAAATAGGTCCTGTTTAACGGGCCTTTGCTGTCACTGGCCAGTGCAAAATGTAGATTTTTTTGAGAATGAAGCTGCATAAGAACACTGTCAGCAGCACAAGACATGGGAGTAGCTGTCGGTGTTACAAGACTTGTTTCATCAGCCTCAGCACAGACCTGTGTAACGCAGACTTCTGCAGATCAGAGCCACCAGGGCAGCAGAAATCTCATGCTCAGGATCACACCACGCAAGCTCTGCTTCCACCTTGGAATTACATGAATGGTGCCACTGAAGTATCTATTCCAGCCGACCTGCTACAAACGAAACCTCGCGGCTCACACAGAAGCGCCAACATTCCAGGTAAGTACGTTCATCAGGGGAACATCACACGTGGTGGGATTCTCAGAAATGTGTCACAGGAAAATGGAAAAGAGAAGAGTAAGAGAGAAAATTGCTTCCTAAAAAAAAAGATCAGTCAATACAAGGAGATGTGAGGAAAGGCACAGACAGGCTGAGCTTCCAGATTAGGACCTATAGCAATAATAGTGAAAAGTTTAATGTGACAGATATTGGACAGATGAGCAAGAAGGCAGAAATTACCTTTTGAATATAGAAAATGAGAAATAAATCTCACAAGAATTTTGACAAAACTGAGGAGGCAGGAAAGGAGGTGATTTAACTTCAAGTATATATATAGAGCAACGCATATGATTCTTCAGGGATTCAAAAGTTCAAGGTGTTTGGCAGGGATTTTGTCCTTTCTTTCTACTTACTTTCATGGAGTTTCTACTGATTAATGCAAGTTAAGCTGAGGCTAGCGATGCCAAGCATGAATCCTGCATTTCAGAAAGCTTATTTAAATTCACTACTATTCCTACCAGAGTGACAAAACTTCCATTTTTGGGCTAGCAGTACAAACTAATATTTGGTATAAATGTTTCCACAAACTTAGCATCTGTTTACAAAGTATTCTTGACACTCAATGCCACTGCACACACTTCAAAATACTCTGGATATTCACATGACTGCTACTATTTTTTTTTTTTTTATTTTTTAATCAAAGTGAAAAAAAAAATCTGCTCAATACACTTTTTTCTTTTTAGTCTACACAATAAATCCTAATTTGGATATAACAATTACATTGACTCTGACTGACAGATTGCACCAGTTAGGTATTCAAAATATTGAGCATGACTGGATAAGCCAACGTGCCATGATTAATCTAGTGAAGGTTTGCAGTCAAGAGACAAGCATGTATCTCTTCCTTTAGAGGGTAATGAAGAAATGGCTTTTAAAATTTAAAACCACTGTAAAAATACTTTAAAACTATGTTACTTGTTGAATTTGAGAGACTACAAGATGGGGTAAAGATAACTATTAATTTCCTCCAGTGTGCATTTTGTCCCCCTGATTCCCTCAAAATGCCACTGCTATAATATATTTTGGTTGCTGCAGTAATACTTGTTTAAAACTTTTCACTTAGATTTTACTCAATGTTTTCCAGAAGAAACTAGCTGTCTGCAGATTAGATCCAAAGCCCATTGATGTCAGAAAGTCTTCTGTGAGTTTTGCCTCAGGACGTAAGTGCATGGAAAAGCTCATGACAGTATCTGTCAAGAATAATTTGAAAGAAAGATTAATATTTGTAGGCTGGCAGCAACAACGGAGAACCAAGAGTTTGACCTCCTGCTATTGAACCTTACTCAGACACGTCTGCGTGAAACCTGCAACCTCCTGGTTAAAATTATACCACACCTTTTGGAAGCTTTCCCACTCTCTTGTAGAGTTTGCGCAAGATGAAGAGTGCATGACCTCACTTGAATAATGATTCCAAATGTTAATTGCCCTTGTTGCTAATTACTCAAAAGCAAAAAAAAAAAGTAGAAGTCGCACCTTATTTTCTATTTCAATTTTTCTAGCTTCCATAGTGGAAATTAACCTGGCAGAGAAAAGGGTTTAGTAAAGAGTCCTTTACTGTCAAAAACATTCCTCCTGTGTAGGTACTTGTAGAAGATGATCAAATTACCTTTTAGTTGTCTCTACAATAAGTTAAATGGATTGCAGCGGAAAGAGGATGTCCTTGTTACAAAAGGCAGGATGAAAGCATTTTGCACAAATAATTTGTACCAGAACAGCTGGAAGGCTTATCAGCTTATCCTTATCTCTCAAAATAGCAGGAGCTCCTCCGAACCAAGCCAGGATCACATGCAGTCACACAAAATGGGATACTAAGAGCAATTGTGGCAATTTTTTTAATGTTAAGTGGCTATGTGCTACAGAAACTTTGACTTACACTTTGACTGCATTCAAGATGGAAAATGCAAAAAAAAATTCACATACACATATCTATGTAAATGTGTATACGTATCTGTATAAATGTGCACAAACGTGCATATACATATGTATACCCATAGATAAAAGAGTTTTCATTACTAAGATCAAAAGCAAAACAGGTAAAAAAAGAAAACCTGTGCATCAACATTTCAACACTAAAGAGATTTTTGAACCCAAATGAAAGGAAGAGTCCTTTCAATATAATATTGTGTGTCATAAACACCTTCCTTGGTTCTATGATGGTATTAATGCCCATTGAAAGAGCAATTGCAATACAATTTATCATACAATTTACCATTTTATGAGCAGATTTCTTTTAAAGTTCCACTTTTACAACCATTGCAACACTTAGGACATTTTTGTCTCTTGACATTAAAACTCTGTTTAAAGTAATGCATGCAATGCACGACAAAGAACAAAAATATTTTGGCTTTGATTCTTGAGGACAAAGTGAGTTTTTCTAAGACACAAATATTCACTCTCATTTTACCAGGCCAACATTACTTTCAAAACATTTCTATTCCAAGAATAAGCAGAGTGGAATAATCTAGCTATAAGCATTATTTTTATTTCGGTGCTATGAAAAAAAAACAACTAATTGTCTTTTTAGCACCTATGGTAACAGTAGCTATGGTAATAATATTTTAATTTTAATAATTATGTCTTCTTTATGTTATTATAAATATGCCATAACAAACACTTACAATACAAATATTTCTCATCCTAGCTTGTTTGTGTATTCTACTAATATTACAAGAAAAAAAAACAACTGTATTTTGAAAGCAAACCAGCCATTTAATCATGAATCAGCTAAACAGGGTGTATTGTAGTAATTTACCTAATTATAAAGGTATTGCAGAGTATTTATTATTTAGCTAAAGAGTGTAAGATGGATTAAAGTTTAAGACATTAATGTTCTTTTCAGACTGTTCTATAAAGTTTGATGCATGAAATTAAATTTACCATTCTAACATGTCTGTTTGGGCAGTTTTTCCTGTTTGTTTGGGGGCTGTATGTGGTGTGTGCTCATTTTTACTTTGTGTCAATTAAACATGATGGAATATTACAGAAGTTTGTCAGAGTGCTGCCTAATTAGGCTCTTCCCTTCCTGATAAATAGAAAAACTCTAGAAGGAGTACATCATATATTTAAACAGACACTGTGCACTAAGAATCCATCTTAATCAATTATCCAAGATGCTTTAAAAATGGGCTCAAAAAAAATGTGTAGGTTTGCTATAGCAGCAAAGTAAATACACAAATTTACCATTTAAATTTTTCCTCTTTAAAGTTTGCGAGCTTTTTCCCGTTATTTGACTGTAAATTTAACTGCTAAAATTAATTCAAATTTAATTTCCATATAAGCAATATATCAAACTGTTGAATCTACAGGCATCAACAAATTTAGTCAACTGTTTAAAGTAAATATTTTGGAGATAATTTTTAAATAGCCTAAATGCTCACTCCTCTACTATTTTAGTATTTTAGACACAAAGTAGCTGACCAACTGTTCAATGTTATGTTTTATTTGATCATTGCAAGTCCTGTACACTTGAGCTCTTATAACACAAGCCATTGTAAATATAAATATTATTTCAATATGAGTATGCTGTGAAAATGCTTTTAGAACACAGTAACATCATGAACTTGCAATTCATTAATCCGCATGCAAGGAAGACACTATGAATTTAAAGTCACACTTGAAACATTTTCTCTAAGATTAAAAAAAAATTCTATACCACATCTAAAGGAGAACAGCTTGTTTCAGAAAGGCAAGAGTTCACCTTAGTATTCAGGGCATGGAGGATTGTTTTTATTATTTATTATTTCCCTCTTTCCCCATCACCTCCTCTTACAAATGAGAGTTTTGGGCACCTCCATTACAGAAACATGAAATCATCTAGGTTTTACAGTCTGAATATAATCCTAATATATAGGAAGATCACTATCACCTCAGCTCACAGTTTGCTGAGGGTGAAATACAGCTTTGGGCAAAAATCCCAGAGACAGCTAAATCATCAGGTAACTTCTATCTAAAAGTACTCTGAGGATATAATTATGCATTTAAATCATATCGGCTTTGTGCAGAGATGAGGCACAGAGCCTGCTCAAGGGATGCACCACACTGTTGTACCACTCTGATCAGCTTCCTTGAACCGTTTGTTTTCAGCATCACTAAGCTTGGACCAAGGTAAGATGAGCAAATTGTGAGTTTTTGGTCTTCTCCTGAACTGATTCAAGCCATGTTTCAGGAGGAAACACAACAAATTTGGCTAAATACCTGAATGAAAGAAATCCAGATTGTGAGAAGAGCTGGCAGATTGAGTGTCAGCTGTTTGGAAAACAGTCTCCCTTCTTCCTGGTATTTGTGTTACCTTTGTCTAACAACTTCACCACAACTCCCTCTCTCTTTACAGAGGTGTGAACTTGGGAGAAAAAATACCTCTGTAGTAAGCTGTGTTTCCGTACAGGGTTTACTTTATTACATCCCAAATTTCTCCTGCTTTTGGATATGGGTTCTTAGACTGCTTGCTGATATAAAAACTCACAAAGAGCCAACAAAACTTCTTTACTACACTAAGTTTAAAAAAAAATCGTTTGCATTAAGCTTGATACTAAGGACATGTTCATGTCTGTGAGTTGTCATCAATCAAAATTTCCACGCACCACCAAAATACTATTATGCATTGTGGGGGATGGATTCTCTCCAAAAAGCACACCCATATGTTCAAAAGGATTATTTAGAGAAAAATATACATTGACTCTAATTACCTTTAAAGATGTAGCTTGTATCCCTGCCAGAGCCACTTTGTCACACAGCAAAAAGGTTATCAGAGAGAAAAGCATTAAAATCCTGAACATTTTCCTAAAGCAGCTTTTTGAACTCTCGACAGATGTCACTAATGTACCTGATTTACAGTACATGCACTTTTACATTTTGTCATTTGTATTGACTTTCCATTTGACACTCTCTAATGGATAATCAAGGTCAACTAAAGCATAATCAATTAGTCTGCATTAATTGGTGGCCAGAACTACATTTTTCTTGTGATTTCCGACATATCCATGTACTGTACATCTTTCTGCTTCCCCCAGGGTCTCCCTCAAGCATGTTGCTTCCAGAGTAATTATAATGAGTTAGAATGGCTTTGTTCAATGCTATTCCTGCAAATTATTCTCCAGGAGCACCAAACAGAAGGTAAATTTTTCCTTAAAAGACTCCATGCTTCTATCAAAAATATAATTTTCTCTTTTAGCAGCATATTGACGGTAATGCTACAAAAGAGACCTTGACAATCAGAGTGGCAGGTAAAGAAGGCAGACTGAAAACTTCCACCTCAGAAAATGCTCCTAAAGGGGAACAGAGTGACAGGAGGGAGAAGAGGAAATGTTTCTGCTGCAGCCTCAGATGGCTCCTCTCTTCATCCACAGCTAGTGAGGGCAGACTATCCCTCCAACTAAATCAGGGCATGGGTAGCAAATCAAAATTGCTTCTCCTTGCCTTGAAAAAGTGTGTAAAAAGGAAAAACCTGTTTAGTTACAATGCACCTCTTCTGCTCTTCTTTGCAATGTTTTCTTTTTTCCTTACCTAGCCAGATTAACATCCTCCTAAGAATCTTGTCCCTAGCATTCCTAATAAATTTGGAAACACCTTGAATTTCTCTATGATCCTTATGACAATCACAACTAAACTTCATTTGATCCTGAGAAAATAAATTCCCAATCTGATGTCTTCACAGAATCACAAAGGCCTTCTAGCCCTAATTCTGAGTCTTCTGAAAATACATAAGAAAACCATGCACACATCTGAAGTGCAGCTGCCTTATTTTCTCCTCAACAAACAGATTGGGATGCTTGTTCTGCTGACAGGTTCCATCTATTCTGATCATTCTCTCATAGCAGTGATGGAACTCTAATTTTTGGAAGCTGATCTCCAGGGAGAGGTTCCTTGTTGTTTGCAACCAGTGACTGGACCTGAGGGAATGGATTGAAGCTGAGTCAGGGGAGGTTTAGGTTGGATATTAGGAATAGGCTCTTCACCCAGAGGGTGGCTGGGCACTGGAATGGGTTTCCCCAGGGAAGCGGTCACAGCACCAGCCTGATGAAGCTCCAGAAGCAGGCACGTGGTGTGGTTCTTAGGGTTGTCCTCTGTAGGGCCAAGAGCAGCACTTCAGTGATCTGTGTTGGCCCCTCCCAGCTCAGGCTCTTCTATGAGTTGATGATTGTTCCCTGCCATCTCGTCCTTTGTGTGTTTGCCTTTGTCTCCTATAGGATGCTTTTTTGAAGAGGAATATGAAGTTTACCTGTTTTTAGCACCAAGGAACCTCTCCCTGGACATCACCTTCCAAAAACTGCAGGGATCAGCTTTGCAATGACAGAGCCGAGCCCTGTCGAAGGCATTGTGCTGTGCTGCAGGCTGGGGTCAGAAACACAAAACATGGGTGTTGCATTCCCAGAGCAATCCATGGCAGTGACATCTCAGCCTTTTTGGTACTGTCATTTGTCACACATCTACTGCCCCATTATCCAGTAAGACAACAAACTCCTTAGTCCTCCCTTTGCTGCCAGTTTCCAGGAATGTCTTCATTTTAATGGTGCTCCCTTTTAGCTCAGTAAAGCAGGATTGACTTGTGTAGACAGCACTAACAACTTGGGAATGACCAGCAGTCACTTTCCTAAAAATCTCACTCTACAAGCGCAGACATAGCATGCAGAAAAACTCGAGACCTCTCAAAGAAAAACATGCAACTAATGCCCTCTGAAAGCTTGTCACTCAAAGGTAGCCCAACACTCTAGTTTAAGGGCTTCATACAAGTACAACAATTATTTAGGTTGCTGCCATGGAAACTTATACTGCCAAGAGACTCACAGCAAGTGTCATGAAGTTAATGAAAATTTTCCACGAGAAGGAATTTATTTGATCATTTTGTGACCTGGGTCAGCGCATTCTGGATTTTGCCACCCAAGGTGGAAGTTTCATGAACACTCCCATCGGATCCCCTTCTGGTATGGCATCTGACACTGTGTCTGAGCATTCTGGGGACCCCAGTGCAGTGACATCTGTCACAGCAGTTCTCTCGGCAGGTTAATCCCTTGCCTTCCACTCCTATGTATTCCACACTCTATTGAAATATGGTCACACGTGGAAGTGTCGAAAGTCAGCATGTTTAAATACAGAAGACATCAGGAGCAAGGCAATTTAGATGTTACTTTGTTTGAGGTGCTGTGTTTTGTGTCCTGCTTGCTGCGTGTCCCATTGGCAGAGCACTCCTGGGCCAGCTCTCCGAGGGCAGAGCAGGGCGGAGTCTTTGCCCACTCATCCTTTGTCATTTTGGACATTTTGCTTCTTACCTATTTCAAGGTAATCCCTTCTAATGACAGAGTGAGGAGGTTAACTGTCATTTATTTAGCCCCCTAAACCAGACACAAACAGCCTCCAATGCCAGGCTTTACTGAATGTGCAGTCTCATCTGAGACATCCATCACCTTAACAACTCAAAATTAAGAACAGGTGTCCTATTCACAGAAAGATAATGCGCAAATTCACGGGACATCTCCAAACCTCACTAAGAAGAGAGGCTATGGGAGTGATCTTTTCATATTGAGGAAAAGAAGGATTTAAATTATTTAGCTTGATTTTGTCACCATAGCAACAATGACTGTTCCAGGTTCTCTGCTACTGTTGAGCTTCTTATTCTAACAACCAATATTGCCATGGATTGACCTTGGGACCTTGGCTGGATATCAGTAGCCCATCAAGCTGTTCTTTCACCCCCCTCCTCAGCAGGAGGCAGCAGGGAGTGGGATGAGATGAAAAAAAAAAAAAAAACCCTTGCGGGTCAAAATATAGACAGCTTAATAAAGAAAAAGCAAAGGCCACACACACAAGAAAAGGAAAATAATTTTTCTCCCCACACTGCTTCCTATCAACAGGTGATGTCCAGGCACTTCCTAGGTCCCAGTTCCCAGTGCATATAGTGGCTGCTCTGGAAGACAGGCACCTTAAGACTGGATGTCCCTTCCAACTCCATTTCTCTTAGCTTTTATTGGAGAGCTGATGTCACATGGTGTGGAATATCCATGTGGTCAGTTCGGATTGTCCTGGCTAGGTCCCTTCCCAAGATCTTGCCTACCCCCAGCCTAGTGGTGATGGGGGAAGGTAGGAGAGAAGGTGATAATGCTGTGCCAACACTGCTCAGCAGCAGCCAAAGCTCTGGTGTGTCACCAGCACCTTTCTAAATACCAATAAAAAGGAGAAATTAAATGAGCACTGCTTTGGAGATGATTGAGTCCATCTCAGCCAGACCCAACACAAACGCAGATGCACAATACCTGTGTCCACACCCTTTAGGCCAAATAAGAGAAGGTAGGCAACAGATTGGTCAGTGTTTCTTTCCAGGTAATATTAAAACCCACAAGCAAATTCAGCTGAAGGAGAGAGACAGAGGCACTGTGAAAAGGAGAAAAGAAATACAGAAATACATCTGTGGCTGATGGAAGACTGACATATCTGACAAAGTGTTATGTACTGTTTTTACACAACATGAAAACCAGAATGACAGCCCAGCCATGCACTCAGAGCAACTCTGCCAGCAGGGGTTTTCCTCTTCCATCAGCCTTTTATGGGTCCTTTCTTTCCCATGTGACATTGTAGGAAGAGGAACTTCACAGTGGTGCCCACTTCCCCTCTGCACCAGCCTGCTGCCCTGCTGTAAAAACTGATTCAGGATTCCTCAAATATCATTCTATACCATAAAAAAAAAAAATTCCTGAATGAACCAACCAACCAAAGCATTGAGGAAGACAAGTCTTGTCATCACAAGGCAGAAAGAAAACAAAGGTGACATGTCTGGCCGTGGGCTGTGAATATGCAGTATCATTCTGCTCTCAGAAAGGCCTAGGACAGAATTTTTAATCCTTTCATCCTATAAACCACTATTATGTTCTTCTTTCTCAGAGTTAGGGGTGCCCACCTAGCTGTAAAGTTTACAAGTTAGGCCTATAAATATTTACANTAGGGGTGCCCACCTAGCTGTAAACTCTCTCCCTAGCAGAAAAAGGAAAAGAAAAAGGAGCTACAGGGCTTTGGAGCTCAATCAGTACAGAAGTGCAGAGTCACTTGGACAAAAAGTTGCAATATGAAATTCCTATTTACACCATTTTGCAAATGTCTACTCTGAAAAAAAATGACAGTTTTGCCAGTTTACAAGTTAGGCCTACAAATATTTACGTTTACCTATAACTTTTAGTCCTGTTATCTGCAAGTTAACAACAGGATTTAAGTTCACACTGTTGTGTTCTGCAGTTTAGAGCTGTGAGTGCTTAGTCAAAGCTATTTACAGATCACTTCTGTAGAAAAAGGGGACAAGTACAAAAAAAATTTCCACCTGCTTTTGCAGTATTCAGTAAAACTGTTGTTACTCCAGAGCTGTTATTCAAGTTGATGTATGAAATAAGCACATAAAAACAACTAGAAATGATGAAAAGAAAGAATTCCCTAACAAATAGAATTACATTTACTTAATATACCAAAAAGGTAAGAAAGCCTTGTGCCTGATTTGCACAAAAGTTACTGCTGTTATGAAACACTAAAACACCAAATAGCATTACTTGACAAATCAAAAGTCATTTAATAAATTCACTGGTGATTACCTTAGGGACAAGCTAGAACTGCTGCTTAATGGTTCATTTTTAAGAAATGGGTCAAGGAAATGAAGTTGCTATGCATGCCAGCTGTATTAAGGCTCCTGAAAACACTAAAAGGAAGAAGGCACACAGCAATGTATTCAAGGCTGCATGCTGAAACTTTCAGGCATCTTCCCGCTGAGAAATAAAGCTACATTTAAGAAAAATCAGACCACTTGTGGCATCAGCTCACACTGTGTAGAAAGTTCAAAAGAACACAGGAACATTTGCTGCATTCTTTCACAGTGCTGGATTAGAGCATGAATACCAGATCTGAACTTCTTGTTTTAAAGGAGGTTGAATGAGAAATTCTAAGGAGTTACTGCCCATATCTTAAATCAAGCCAATTATTTTGTAATCCATCTGCCAGATTTTTGATTAAAACAATAAAAAAAAAAATTCTGCAATACATGTCCTATGGTAACAAAGTTAAACGACATCCACTGAAGCACAAAAAAGTTGTTAAGGTGTACACATCCACATTTTTAAAATATATAGAGTTCCTGTTTCACCCACGTTCAAAATGGATAATATCACAAACCCTTTGTTGAAAAGCAGATTAATTCTCCAGAATCCTCTGAACTGTTTTTTGGCCTCTCCTGAAGACTGCAAGAATTTTTTTTAATATGTCAGACAAAAAAGTATTTTTTTGTTGAGCAGAGAAGAAATGCCAAGCAAGAAGAGAAAGATTTATAACCCAGAAGAAAGGTTGGACCAGCTAACCCACTGTGGTCCCTTCCAACCTGACCCATTCTGTGATTGCTAAGGAAATCAAGTCAATTAATTCCTTCATTTGAAAGTGGAGGGCTTAATTCAACAACAAGCAAAACAATACTCAACACGTAGTTGGCTTTATGTTCTTTTACATTGTTGCTTTTCCCAATGTTTGTGAACTGGTGCAAGAAAGAGGGAAAGTACACACAAAAAGGCAAGTATTCCATTACTCTTAAAAGGTTCGATTTAGATCTAAAATTATAGGCTTCTGGATTGGTTGTTTTTTTAATTTAAAGTAGATATTTGCATGATTTTTTTCCTTAGAGGAGTCTGTAAACTTCCAACAGCCTTTCATCACCGAGAAAGAAACACCCTAAAATACAACTATTCATTTTCAAAACACTGTTCTTACACAGATTTTGTTTTCTTTCTGTTACAAGAGTCAAATTCTATGGCAAAATTTTATTTTCAGTGATGGTTCCATGCTGAAACACCACAGGTGGGTCAGGATAGCACACTTTGGGCACATCAAAGATTGAAGAGAGAACGTGGCACACAGATTCCCAGACAAGAGCACATCTGAGTTATCAGAGTGCCCCCTTGAATTACAACATCTGTTTTGAGGGATTTGGGGTTTTGGAGGGCATGCTGGAGAGGTTTCTCTAGAAGGCTGTTTTTGTAAAAAACGTATCACTTCTTTGAGGTGGAGCTGCTGAGGAAGTTGGTTTTTTTTTGTCCAGTTAGATGTTCCATCCATCTTCACTAATGCAACTGGTGAATAAGGGGACATATTTGTCCACAGCAGCACTAGTTAGAGATTTGGATGTGACAAGGCTGCTCAAGCAGCTGCAGAGGTGTCCAGCAAACTGCTAAAGCTGTTACCTACAGTGCCTGGTGAGCAGCAGCAAAGGCATGGCTTGTCATTCTGCACTCATAATACAGATTTTAACCTGGGGAGCTTTGCAACCCCACTCCCATTAAAGAGGGCAGTCTTTTGTTCTCAGGACTGCGCAGAAAACATCATTATACCTGAGTGCGCACAAATAGAAACCCGAGTTACTCACCTCGAGACCTTGTCAGAAACCAGAGGACAAAAGATGAAGCTCGGTATTTGCCAAGCGGTGAAAGATAAAATGTTGATCTTATTCTTTAAAATGTACTGTGTTTGAAAATAGGACAGGGAAAAAGCTTTTAAAACCTTGTCTCCCAAGAAAGCATGTCTCGTTTGTTCTTTTCCAAAGGGATTACCTTCAAAATGTAAGACAACTTTGATAGAGCTTGTTCTCATTTACTGAAAACAAATGAAAGAGGAAGTAACGAGGGAGAGGAATAGAGATGCCCTACATTACATACAACCACTATTCTTTGCTAGCACAAGTTTAACTGAAAAATACTTTGTTTTCATGTTTTCTTCCCCAAGAGAATGATGATATGGAACAAGTAGCAACTAAAGATGTGTCAGCTACCAACCACCTGCAACTTGAAGATCTTCAGAGAATACTGGCAATGAACAGATAGTAACTCACTCCTGTGCTTGTTTGTTCATGTGCCTGTACTTATCTTCCCCACTCTCATTTAAAAATCTGTATCATGTTCTCGAAGGTATCAGATTTACACGGAAAAGCATCCCAAGCATGAGAAAGCTGACAGAAAAATATCAGTGTGGAATTGCATAACAATGACCAAGAAAATGCCCATTCAGTTTGGTTTCCTGACTTCCTGTTTACCCACTTACAGCACCAGATGAAAGCAGAAGAATTTAATAAATTCTTCTGCTTTCATAGGGAATCATAGGATTGGTAAGGTTAGATAACACCTTTAAGATCAAGCCCAACTGTCAACCCAGCACCACCACCAAGTTCACCATTAAATGATGTCCTCAAGTACCTCATCCACACCTATTATATCATCTTTCTAAAAGTGGCAGATTTAATATTTATGGCATAGTTTTTGTCCTGTGATTGCAGCTTGTTTTCCTTCTCACGGAAAGGAGTCATACTGAAGTTGACTTAGCGCTAACCACATCACTCAGTTTCATTTCTGCAGCTAATAAGGTGATTTTCCCTTTAATAGAAGAGCAGTCTAGGCTCCAGTCAAATCCTGTTCTATCCTATTTTTCTTCACAGCTTTCAAAAACCTGATGCACACAAAAATTTAGAGAATCAAAGGTTTAGAAATATCTCGAGGCAAAGACTTGGGAACAGAACAGTACAGCTACTAAGTCTGTGTGCATTTTCCTTCTGTCTTACAGCAACAAAAGTGTCAGAGGAAAAAAATTACTACCTTACAAAAGGACTAGCTGGGCTGGAGGAAGATAAGCATGTTAGGACAGGCTCAAGTATATGTGCTAGTAACCAAAAAGATGAGACCACCCTAACCATGCAAAATTTCCCTTCCAACTTCTACTATTTCACCTTTATAATAAAGACTCTTCTCATTTATAAATACAAGAAATGACTCAATAGCTACCATTTAGAAACTACATAAATAGAAGACTGGTTAGGAACAGCATAAATCATCTTAAAGCAGTAAAGGCTGGGGGTTTACAAAAATCAAGAAAAAGGAAGTGCAGAACTGGAAGCCATTCAAGTCAGAATTCAGTCTTTTCAGGAACCAATGTTTTAACAATGTCATTACAATCAAATCACTGCATAATCACCGAAGGAAATGTTTCCAAGCAAGTTTCCCTCATGCTCTTCCCAGAAGACCTGTCCCAAACATGCAAGAATAAAGGCAAGAAGCAGGAAATGTTTTAATTAGGCTATTACTCTATTAACTTAACTCATCTGGGAAATACTTGCAATAACTTATTCAGCATAAATTGTCATTCGTTAATTGCTTTACCTAATAAAGGGCTGTCCTCAGTGCCCAGCCTTTCAAAGCTGGTTCACAACCTGTTGTGGGCACCCAGCCTGTGCTGCCTTTCAGGTAGGTTAAAGGAGGTGTGTTCTCAAAGCTCCAGGTTTGGTCCTCATGTCCTTAGAGCATCTCCAGGCACTCATTCATATGTCACAAACATGACCTAACTTCCCACCATCACACTGAGTCCCTGAGCTGCTGAGGAGGAAAAGCAGGAAGAGCTGGATTAATGACTGAAGGAGGAAGAAGGAACAATTATCCAAGTTCACCATAGAGGAAAGTGTTTTGCCAGGTGCTCTTCCACCAAAATGGTGACTGTCAGAACGAGCCGAAAAAACCAAAACGATCCAACACTCAAAAACCTGGTGGCCAGACTGGCAAGGAACCCTGAATACAGCAATACAATATTCTTACAAACCTGTTAATACAAAACATGCGCCATTCATCACTTCAAAGGGTTGCAAAACTATTATTTCTGTATAAAGATGTGCTGCTTTCCCTCCTCAAGAGCATGCACACAGACAGAGCAATGGAAATGAAACACGGAAGAGAGAAGCACCAACCAAGTTGTGGGATGTGTGTCTGTACTTAGTTATGGATATTTAGCATGGAGAGGCTCAAAGAGCAAGCCGTAAAGATCTCGCTACACAGGCAGGAGTCATCAGTATTCTCCCAGCAGCAGCACCACGCTGCAGAGTAGGAGCTCGAATTCCCTCAAGCAGTTGACAGCACAGCAGCACATATGCAAAGTCTTCAGAGCCACAAGCCTTGCTTTAAAGTTAAGAGCTTACACGGCATCTCAAGACTGTACACCAACTTTATTGGAAAAATACCAATGCATTGCTGTTAAAAGCCTGTGTCACAAAAGGCTGAATAGCATCAAGTTAACAAACCTGAGCAGGCCTTCACCAAAACCCATTATATCTTTTTAAATGCTGCAGTATTAAGGTAACTTTTAAATTACGGAGTGCTGAGGCTTGATATAGAAGCGTGGTGAAAGTATCTGTTGTTTTGTAATCAACTACCTGTGATCTCTAAGATCTAAGGAGAATTGCAGTGGAGGAGTTAAAGGTTTAATCCAACTGTGAGGCTTTGATCTGCTAAAAAGACATTTTAGAGCTGAATCTGAAAGGAATCAGGGTTTCAGTCTGCTTTTCTTTGTTCAAACTTGTTCTGCTGCCTAACAAAACCTGCACGTGCTAGACTTGTGGTGGATTTGACTGAAAAGTCTTTCTTTTACCAAACATTTCTAATGTATTATCTTGCATAGAAGCCTTTTATATAAAACATTATCATATAAAAAAAGCTTGTCATCTTCAGCACTCTAAATTTTCTTTCTTAATATAATGACTTATTTGAAAAACATGGAAGATGACAGATAAAAGAAGGAATTAGCAGTAATGTTTCAGTTAGCTGAAACATTGTTTATCCCCCCCCTTCTCTACTTTGGCAGCACTAGATTCTTAAGTGTTTCCCTTGTGAAGTCACCAACAGATTGTCAATCAAATTTCTAAAATAAATATCCTGTGTGTTACAGCCATTTTCAGTGCACCTGCTCGTTTTTTGTTTTTTTTTTCCTGCCCCCAAAATGGAGCTTCTTTAAGGAAAACTGAATATGGACTCTCAAATGATCTAGAAATACCTCATATGCTTATATTCAGGATACACTTAAGCTACTGTGAACCTCTTGGTTTGCATATTTGAAACAACCCTTTTTACACAAGAAAATGCCCCCAAGAAACCAAATGCAAAACAGAGCAAAAACCACCAAAACCCAGCAAAACAAACCCCCCCACCAAACAAGATTATTATATGCTGGTGTCATTATAATACTTCTAAAGAAGAAGTAGTAATTAGAAGGTTGTTTGTATTGCCAAAATTTAAATAAGAAGTGTCCTAGCTGCTACTCAAAAGATCCAAATCATCACTCAATATCAACATCCATTCCTTGAAAAATTGAACCAAGAATGATTTCTTGATATTTCAAATGACTTCACAGCCTAGATGGCTTCATGGTCAGGACACAAGGCCAATGGCTTTCCAAATTGTAAAGGAGAGGCTCAGGAGAATTATTTCATGGAGGCAAACATTACTCTCATGTGAACACAGCTTATGCAGGAGAGTTGGGCAACACAGAAGGGAAAAAAGGAAACTGCAGCTTCTGCAGCTGGAGGAGGAGGGAAATTTTAAATAGGATTCAAAACAAGGCAGATGAGTGAGGGGAAAATGGATCAGAAAACAGCAACAGAACAACGCAAGGACTGAACCTTTTTGTTAAAACTGTTGAATTTGTAAGTTTTCTGTAACAACCTTTAGAAACATGCCTTTGGTTTTGTGCAGAATTGTGACACCCTGCAATAGGGAATTACTTAGCCTGAAGACATATTCCATCAGACAAACGTCTACCACAACAAGCATAACTGGCTTGCTACATAATATACAGATTTCCTTTCCTCAGTGGATGCTAATTGTTAGCTTCAAACTTCCTCTAATGGCTGCAGTGCTGTCCCTGCCTCTTTTCCCTCCCAAACTGTAATCAACTCATGGCATTAGCTGCTTAGTAAAATATCCCTTTGTATTTGCTGCTCTTCCACAGCTTTCCTTGAGCCTATATTATCCACTTCCATTTTCATCCATCTCCTCCCCTGCCAAGTTATCAGACTAATACTGTTATTATAATTGAGGGATCTGCCCAGATAGTTAACTTTAGTTAAGATTAGCAACACATTCTCAGGTTCTGTTTGTACTTCAATGTTGTCTTGTTTAGAACAGTTGCTAAGTCTCTAAATTAAAATAATTTAAAAAAAGAAATAGGAAGCTAAAAGGTAATGAACAGTTAGGAAAGGATCATCATTAGCATTATACCTAAAGATAAATAGCAGGAGGAGGAGCAGGAAAAATTTGAAGTGACAGAATATTATTTCAATGAAGGAATAAGAACAATAAGCTGCTCTCAAAATAGTACAGAAACACCTGGAAACCTTTCAGCAGTCTTTTTGAGCTTCAAGGAGTGGCACAGATCAGAGGATACAGACTGAGACAATCCTACAGGAAAAGCACAAAAGCAAGACTATGAACTGTGAAAATACAGAGTTTGAAATCTACTGTCTTATGATTTTACTAGCTTAATTCTGTAACCTGTGTACCTTTACAAGCACAGGACAGCACAGAATCACAGAATGGGTCAGGCTGGAAGGCACCAGTGTGGGTCAAGGTGTTCCCACCTCCCTGCTCAGCCAGGACCATCCTGGAGCAGATGGCAGAGGATTGTGTCCAGACAGTTCTCGAGCATCTCCAGGGAGGGAGACTCCACACCCTCTCTGGGAAATCTGTTCAAGTGTGTGGTCACCAGCAGCAAAATGTCCCCAGCCTGTGCTGGTGCCGGGGCTGATCCCTCCCCAGGTGCAGGACCCTGCCTTTGCCTAAATTCAGATGTTTCTTCTCTGCCCATCTCTCTCTATCTGCAGATAACTGCAGGAAAGAAAAGGACTAAAAATCCTTAAATCACCTCACCACATTCCTGTTACCATTCTAATCTCACTCCCCAATCAAATATATATACAGGGATGATTATTTCAGCATCCCAGCTAGATCCTATATACTGCAGCCTAAATTATTGAAAGAGTATGAAAGTGTTATTGCTTGATTAAAACTAACTTAATTGCATTAAATGTATCTCCATGGTTCTGGGCTTTGACAAGAAAGAAGAAAAAAAAGACCCACAACATTTAAGAGGAAAAGTAAAACCTCTTGACTGAAATTCCTCAGCCCTTTCTACAGCAAGAAGTTATTGCAGGAAATCACTGCAGAAATCAGTGAACCTTTGTGGGACAATCCATGCAGCACGAGCTGCCAGAGGAACAGCAGGGGCAAGTTCCAATCATTTTCATTCCCTGGAACCTTCAGTGGAGGCTGAAGGAAGCTGAAGGGTTAAATTAACTTAAATGACACTTTGCACGGGTAAAGCCTTTCTTTTCACACATTATTTTACTGATAGGAAGAAGGATATAGAGAAATCAAGTAACTCTGTTTTGGAGTGATCCTATGTTGGTGAATCTAACTTGGGATACCTCAGCTTCAAGCCCTCAGAACCTCACAGGTCAGGGTCATGTTTCGTTACATCCTAGAACCCCAGCAGCTCCATCATTACCAAAATGTATCAGCATTTGGGTTTTTTTTTTGTTTTTTTT